>DWCF01007125.1:0-11174 GCA_018230265.1 Delias oraia | reverse complement strand
GGGTACTTATGGTGGCTGGCCACATCGCTCGACGAACCGACAACCTATGGGGAAGAAAGGTTCTCGAGTGGCGACCGAGTACCGGAAAACGCAGAGTGGGACGTCCCGCCACGTGATGGAAATACGATCTCACGAAGGTCGCGGGCAACCGCTGGATCCAGATCGCTCAAGATCGCAGCGGATGGGCATCTTTGGGGGGAGGCCTATGTCCAGCAGTGGACTTGAATAGACTGATAATGATGAGTAACACTTACATAACAGCGCGGCAAAATTCAATTTTAAAAGTACGAAGTTTTATACATATCACCCGTCAAACCCGAAAAATCGATACACTAAAAACATAACCATTTTTGCAGTCGGATAAAAGTTGTCTATAAGTGAACCTAAAAAATTTCATGAAAATCTATCCAGCCCTTGAGTTGTTGTTTTAATGGTGTAACTACTGTTTTTAAATGTATTTTTTGTCACGACAAAATATTTACTTTTTGTATGATCTATTATATAATTTATTTGCTTAAATAGACACAAAACTGATTATAGTACAATGTTAAATCGGTTTTAATATAAAACCCGTGGGAGAGCCATGCTGAAGCATATGCGGACGCACTATATGGGCCGGCTCGTCCGGTGATACCACGGGGTCACAGAATGCACAACGTGAAACGGTACTTGTACTATGGTTCGCTGAGTAAGTGAGGATATCGGAGCTCCTTAAAAATACCACTTAAGTGGCGTAAAAAGTCGGCAACACAGCCAAGGCGTGGACTGTGGCGCGGTTGGGCATGGGCAGCGGTGTTATCTTACCATATAGGAGATCCACCTGCTCCGTTGTCCGCTATACGATACAAAAATGGAAAAAATATATTAGAGTCACAATCATCATAGATTGGAAAATATAATTAATCCTCGTTACTCCATCTGGTCTCTGGTTTAAATATTATTGTCAATTATGACATTACATATTGTCGAAACTGCAAACTTCATTTTTTTAATTGAAGCCTTATATCACAGAGTCAAGACACGCCTAGCGAATAATTTACGCGACGGTTTTACTCCAATATTTGTTAATTGATTGGGATATTGTAAAATATAAACATTTGTACACACATCTCTGTCTGAAATTAATTTCAATCTATCTACACCAGATTATTTTGCTAAAACAAACCGGGTTTTCAAATTTATTCTGAATAAACTGGTTTTCTTTTTCAGCATATTTAATGGTATAATGGGAAACGGAGCTGGTGGGACTCCTATATGGTAAGAGAACACCGTAGCCCATAGACAAGCGCTGCAGAGTCTGCGATTTGGTTGTGATGCGGGCTCTTTACGCGAATAAAAAGACGACAACATCGCGGATTGTAGCGCAGTTGTCTATAGAGAGATCCCTTCTGGTCCGTTCTCCTCTATACCTAATACCATAAAAAATGGTTTAAAAATTTAATTTATCTATTCATTCATTAATTAATCTCAAAGCTTTTACTGAAAATGCGTCTTGAACTAATTTTATTGGCATAATAAACCACCTGGCGGTGATATTGAGTTGCGTGAATAAATCTAAAATAATGAGAATGGCAATTAATAGAAGATTGCGATTGTTTTAATTGATTTAGCACGTCGACCGAACCGCGATAACCTCCGATAAAAGTGCAGAGACGGCGCATGCGCCGATGCCAGTGATACTTATCTATATGGAATTAATAATTAAAATTCGAGGCTGTAGTAGCTTTATCTGTTAAAAAAGAACAGTTCAAGTTCAAATCTATCCAACTATTGAGCAATTAATCAATTAAAATTAATTCCATTATGCATAGACAATTCTACGAGTGTGTATGTAGGAATGTACTGCACTTTTTTCTCTTTGGATTTAAGGTTCAAGAGGATGTAAGCTGAGAGTCTCGTAGCTAAATGGTTTATAAGGTCTACCAAGAAGGGAGAGGTATAGGTTTCGAATCCCGGTCCGGATAATTATAAAATTATAATTTAATTTATAATTTTTTCGGTATCTGGAAGGGCTTGATAGTAGCCGGGCGAGTGTCTTAATATTGTAGCATCCATGGGAGAGCCATTCTGAAACCGGCTCCATTTGTGCTGACTTTCGTCCGAAGTGAAACCACGGACTCGCAGAATACTCAGCGTGAAATGATACTTGTACGCAGAGTGCGTGAAGATATCGGAGGGCCTTAAAAGTTCCGCTTAAGCGGCGTAAAAGGCCGGCAACACAACCAATGCGCGGACTGTGGCGCGGTTGTCCATGGGTGGCGATGTTCTCTTACCATATAGGAGACCCATCTGCTCCTTTGTCCGCTATAGAAAAAAAGTTTTTATAAGCCAAAAAGGATTGGTTAATAATTTGGTTTTATATTATTACAGGTGCGGAAAACTCGAGCGAAAATTGGTCTAGGCGTAACCCTCTCCTTGGAGTCTGACGGGGTATGGTTGTACAACCGAAGCCAGGAACCCGTGTTTGTCAGCTCACCAGCCCTAGACGCAGCTGCTGCTAAGGCTCTATTGGTATGGCGAGTGGCTCCAGGTCATTGCCTGTGCATCTTCGACCCGGCTTGCCCGCCACCAGCAGTCTCTCTGCCCCACGTGGGTCCAGTTGACCCAAGATCCGTTAGGATCTCATTCGCTAAGGGCTGGGGTCCGAAGTACTCCCGTCGTGACGTCACAGCTTGTCCATGCTGGCTCGAAGTACTTTTGGCACCTCCGAGCTGACGTAAAAGACTACACAGTGAACAGTGAAGTGACTTAGTGTGTGAAATAGACAGCAATAGACAATTGATACTATTTCGAATTGCATTTCCACCAGTTTTTCCAGTGGTTGTTTGTTTTTTTCGTCTAGCAATATTATAAAATGGCAGATAAATCAAATGTAATATGGGAATAGTTTTTCGATTTTCAATTCCCGAGCTCTGTCAAATTGTGAGAAACAATTTGAAGGTTGAGTGTAAAATTATGTATATTTTTTAATGTCCGACCGACCTTTTTGTTTCGATTTCGGCCGATATCAGTCAAAAATCAAATTTCGGCCGTAGCTTCGGTTTCGGTTAAAATTTACCGAAACTTGCCGAAATCGAAACTGATTTCGGAAGTTGTCATGAAAGGTGGCATGATTTCGTTTCTCGCGGAAATGTGAGGCTTTGATGAACGCTGGCGGCTGAGAACAAACAAGATCGATTAACAATAACTTATCTTAAAGTCTCAGTAATAATTAATATGTCAAGTGAAATAAGAATAGATTCAACCCTCGTGGAATGGTTAATGTTCAACACTGCAATTAAATTTGAAAATATAACAAAAATATTTTTTATATTATATTAAATAAATTATAACAACAATTTTTTTACACCACCGGGGACAAACGAGCTGGTGGCTCACCTAGGGCAAGCGGTTCTCCGCCCATGGACATCCCAGCTCTTGTAGAGCCGCCGTGCCATACCGGTCTTTAAGCACGTGTAGAGTTGTTCTAATTTTCTAATTAATGCAGTACAAAAGGTAAAATGTACCAAATTTCAACATTTTAAGGAATTGTATACTTGACCACATGAGTTTCGGTTTCGGCCAAACTGAAGCCACCGCTTTCAGTTTCGATTTCGGACAGAAAATTAGTTTCGGTCGGACACGTAAATTTATTTTAAGGTGTATTTAAATGAGTTTATAATTAATGACATATGTGTTGCAAGTGTAAAAATAAAAACCCCAGAACTCGCTGTAAAATTGTTCAATTATATTTGTATAAAATCTAATTAGAACGCGGGACTGTAAATACATATATTATGTACATGATTATATATATTTGTAATTATTTATAAAAATATGCCTTATCGTAGAGTAATTAATAGTTTAGTACAGCGTCATATGAATGTAAAATGAAGTAGCAATTTAACCACAGATTTTTTTAATGATTAAAATAAAACATATTTTAATTATTATTGAAAGTTTTGCGGTCATGATATTTATATATAAAACATAACCTAATTCATTTTATTCTCATGGCAACACTGTTTATTTAATTTTGTACAAACATAATTATATTTTAATGAAATAATGTTGTAATGAGAAGTAGGTAAGGGCTGTGTGTAACGCATTTTAAATGAATTATCTCATTTTGTGGGAACATCCCTAGAATACTAGTTTTTTTAAAGATCTGTCATAGTACATGCGAAAATTGAGCAATTGATTGATAGATGTAATTGTAACCAATAACATTGTGCCTTGCGTTGTATTCAAATTATATTAAACCGGAGATATTACAATGACCCATACATTATGCATATGTCGCAGACATCTGGTTGAATTCGCTATTTAATAGAATGACTAGCGCGTTAATTGACTGACTAAAGGTCAATTTGTCAAGTTTTTGAATGTAACGTTCAACGACTGAACGTCATTTAACGTAGTCGTTTAATGAGATATTAGGCCGAAATATATTTATTTTATTTTATATTCAGCCATGCTGTTTATTACGAAAAGGTCACTTTAAAGTAAAATTAATCCAAAAAAATATCAACACAATGCTATCAGCTGATGACAGTTTGACGCCATATTTGTTTTGGTGACTACGAACGCCGTAGTGGGAAAAAAATTAACTAAATTACAATCGCTTGGCTGATTTTATGTCTGCTCTGGTCAAATGGCTAAGCTTCAAACCGCTAACTAGTTTTATGTTGAGTGACGCTTGTTCTATTAACGTTCGGCCTAGTCGTTCAATGAACGCGCAGTCATTCAATCAAACAGCAGCTCCAACCAGACTGCGACTTTTAAACTGTCAAATCTGATTACTTTTAGTATAAATTTATAATTTGAGACTTTTTTTAAAAGAGTTTTACTCTATTATCAATAATTAACGTTAATATTAAAAAATTAAGACATACTGTATGTGGCAAAAGCATAAAGTATGGGTCTAATTTAGAATTTGTGTGGTCTCCTTAAAAACTTAGGGTAAAACAGTCAATTCCACTGGCCTATAAATAGTAAGTAAACATTTATAATTAATTTATAATATATACAAATTATTTAAACTCGAATTTAAAGAGTGCTTAGACAGGGCAAGCAATTTGACAATAAGATATTCTAGTCTATAACAAGCTTGCTTTGTCTAATTTGGTACTTTTGGCAAGTCTATGGATTCTTTTAAAAAGTTTTTGCTATAGCTATGGTAATGATATGCAATGTTGATTTTTGATTTCCAATATGGCGGTGAACCACTTTGACCACAGTTTGACACAACGTGAGTGTTCTTAATTAGTAATCTGTGCAAAAGCAATAGACTATAGAGTTGTAATGCTATGAAGGTTTTATATATTTGCGTACTTAAATGTAATTCTCAAAATAATATCTGATTTTAGAGTTATGTAACCTGTGTATAGTTATGTTATTTTACTCACAGATTAATTATTACTGTTTAGTCATTACCTTAGACTGATGAAGCGCCTTAATAAACGTATTTTCGAACAATGTATAAAATAATTTCACAGTGAATTTGGACCATAGATGTAAATTATAACTGCTATGTGTGTAGCGTGAAAATTAAGTGAACCTGTTATATAAAATTGTTGTTAAATACAATGTACTTATGTAAAGTATATAATATATACATTGTTGAAAATATGTACAGCTATGTATATTGTGTAGATAGCCAGTTTTCCATACTCGCTGATTGTTACGCGTTTGACTGAGTTGGATGAGATTAGGATATGCTAAATTATAAATAAAGAAGAGAATATTTTTATTTATAGCATTTTTATTTCCCACGAGAAAATTTTCGCAATTTCATGAGATACACTGATGGTGTACACTTTTTAAAAAAAGACAATTACAAATTATAGACAATAATAACATGGATTTTAATTATAATAATTCTTTGGTATGATTCTTTCTTACTCCAATTTTTTCATTGTTGTGTTTGGTATGAAGAAACACGCAATCCCACAGGCTGAAAAATTAAAAAAAATAATATACTGCCCTCTAGTGGCGTTTTAGGGAAAGACGTACGATAGTGCGAAACTAGAAATGTCTAAATTTGTTCATTTATTTTACAATAGAGTACGCTTAAAACTTACACATTAAAACTATCGCAATTGTAAGAAATGGCGGTAAACAGCCATAATCCATAAGTGCAGGGAACGTTACAGTTCCACAAATGGTACCAAGTCTGCCAGACATTAGAAATGTAGCCATTGCCATGACTCTGAAATAATAAAATGTATATTTAATATATATCTCACATTAATATTATGCATTAAAAATACAGTTTGAAGGGGAAAGCGTCTCTATACTAATAAGTTTATATTCATAAGTTTAAAACTTATGAATTGTGATAATAAAAACTGAGTGCGGTGCAGTTTTTATATCTTAATAGATATTTTTTTAATTTTGCCTGCTTGAATTCCACAGGCGTTATATCATTGAATACAAAAGTTCTCTTGTTATTATTTCTTACAAGATTCTTGAATTTAATTTCTATAAATAGATTATCTCGTTAGGAATTATACTATATCTCCTAATATAGAACCAAGAAAATCTTTTTACTTGTTTTAGATAACCTAAAACTAGATATCGCAATTTTAAACAGGACAAGGAATTTTTTAAATGATATTTTTTAAAATAAGGCTGTGAAAACCAACCTTCAGGTAAAATATATAATATATTTGTACCTCAATGAAGTAGGGAAGAGATCCACTGCAATGCTGGAAAGAGAGGCGCCTGCCAGCGATGTGAAAGCCAAAACAATGGCAATGGTTCCTGACACCATTGCAGCACTATTGCCGAGGAAAGGAAGTGCAGCAATTACTACAGCACTGAGGATGACAGACACACCTGCTACTAGCTTTTTGCCACATCTGGAAGATAAAAAATATGTAAACCACCAAAGTTTTCCTTGTCAGTGATACCAACGACTGTTTCAAACAACCAGGAGTTCTAATTTGACAGTCTTCTAATTTGAAAAGGATTAAATATTTTAAATTATGATATATATATTTTTCTGTATTTGTAAAATTTAATCTATATTTTGAAACCAAACGAGCAAGAAGCTCACCCAAGATAAGCGGTCCACCGCTCATGGACACTCCTTGCTGGACCGCGGGTATGTTTAAAATAGAGATATTTTGATTTCATAAATTTCTATGAATTAAATCGTAAAAAAAGTGGTTACTTACCGATTTATCAGAACTCCACCAATGCTGTATGTCAATACAGACCCTGCACCCACCACCATACTCTGAAGGTAAGTTAAGAGATTTGTTTCGATGGGTTGGCATGCCGATTCATCTACCAACACCGGTGTTGGAGCTATCGCTGAACAGAGGTCTTCAGCGGTGTTGGCACCAATCATTGCAGCCAGCTGAGGGTACCACAGCCTAATTGAATTGGATCTGAAATATATAAACTTTTTGATAAAAATACTACTATAGACAGTGGACAGCGGCTTTATCACGGGCTCACAGAATACTCAGCATGAAACGGTACCTAAACTGAGTTTCTCAGAGTGATTCAGGATATCGGAGGCCCTTAGTTCCACTTAAGCGACTTAAAAAGCCGGCAACACAATCATTGCGTGGACTGTAGCGCGGTTGTTCATGGGCGGCGGTGTTCTCTTACCATATAGGAGACTCACCTGCTCCGTTGTACGCTATAAATAAAAAATTGAATATGTACTTTAATATGAATTTTCCCGCACATCGATCAACTATTAAACGCGCAGTATCAATGATAGAAAAATTAAGTTTTCCGTTAACTTATCTATTTTAAAGTGCGTTCTGTTATGTTGTAATTGTATTTAATATAATTTATAAATAAATATTATATACTTAAAAAATATCTATTTGTAGAGTAACACATTGGCGTAATTTATTAAATTTACGATAAATTATAAAATTAGTCTTTTATATATATAAAATATACTGAGTACAGATATTTTTAAAATGTTAATAAGTGGTTTTAGTGCGGTTATTTCTTAGCATCAAGGAGACCTAAACACTCTTTTGTCCGCTCTTTAAAAAACTTATAAAAGTAAGAAAAAACCCACCCGAACATACATCCAACATGCGTGAAACATATAAGTAGCAAGTAGGCCGCATACGGAGGCCTGAAGAGTGGAGCCATCTGTTCTTTACCAGATTTCAGAGCAGCCAAACCACGGCTTTGCTGCGAACTCTTTTCTTTCAATAACACCTTTACCTGTAAAAGAATTTCAGTGTTAGTTTAAATTGAATTTTTACTTTTTATTTTTCTCCTATCATTATCATCATCATCTGCCTGTTCAAGTCCACTGCTGGACATAGGCCTCCCCCAAAGACGCCCACCTGTTGCGATCTTGAGCGATCTGGATCCAGCGGTAGCCCGCGACCTTCATGAGATCGTCTTTCCATCTCTTGGTGATATCATCCTATATGGCAAGAGAACACCGCCGCCGATGGAAAACTGCTCCACATCCGCGCATTGGTTGGGTTGCCGGATTTTAACGCCGCTTATTCGGCGTTTTAAAGGGCCTCCGATATCCTCACTTACACATTGAAACACTGTAGGAGTACCGTTTCACGCTGAGTATTCTGTGAGCCCGCGATATCACATCGAAGGTGCCGGCTCAATTAGTTAGTTTTCATATGACTAATATCTTCTTTTTTTGAACTTTTGTAGCCCGTGAAATCCTCGTTGATCTTCGCAGGAGACGACCCTGCACTTAATGCGGAAAATACTTCTCGGCCAGCTTGCGAGCTGACCCGCCCGCGTTATGCTGTAATGGCCACTTTGGCCAACAGCAAGATATCTAATAAAACAACATTTTGTCGAATAAAACTTACCGGATAAGTATCAGCAGGTTTCCCAGTATTCAAGACGTATATATTTCTAAAGATCTCCAGTGCTTCTTCATTCCGACCTCTGGACATGAGGAACTTGGGACTCTCTGGCATGAAGAAGAAAGCCACGCCTGAGAGGAGTGGTACTAAAGCCGCTGCCAGAAGAAAAAGGTTCCAGGCGTGAATTACTGGAAGGAAAACAATAAAAAACCTATTTAATATATTATTCTACAAGTTCTTAAAAATACACTTTTAATATCTAGTTTTTTATGGTATAGCGAGCAATGAAGGCGGGTCTCTTCTATCATATGAAATTACCGCTTCTCTTTTGATTGTGTTGACGGCTTTTTACGCTGCTTAAGCGATATTATTTCAAGGGCCGATATCCTCACTCACTAAATAAAACACAGTACGAGCATCACGCTTTGAGCATAATCTGTGAGCCCGTGGTATGATTTTAGACGAGCCAGCCCAATATTGTATAACCTAAAAATTGATACAGGGCAAAAATTGATAAGCGGCAGACGTCGCAATGCCCGGTGCGCCAAAATACCGCGTCCGAATTAAATGAATTTTTATTTGGCCAATTTACACGAAATCATTACAAATCATAGCCTATATGTTATTCTGATGTAAGAGATTTATTATTGCAACGTATAATTAAAATCCGTTTAGTAGTTTTAGCGTGAAAGCGTAACAAATATTCATCCATACATCCAATATAATATTGTGTAATAGGATTATACCTCAGATACGAAGGTTTAACCTACCAAAAAGATCGCCAAAGGGTCTAAAGTGCCATTCCTGGGTTAGCATCGCCCAGGCTAGCAGCGGCAGGGCTGTACTGGCGATGGTGTAGAAGAGACTAGTTAGGAGTATGACTCGCGCTCGCAGTTCCGCGCGATGCATCTCAGCGAGGTAGGAGAGTAACACAGCAAAGGGTCCGTTGAATCTAGAACGAAAAGGAGATATATTGACCTCGAATAGATCAGTACAATTTGGTACATATTGAGAAATTCGTTAAGAGTTTTATGGATGCCAAGCTTGAGTGACCGGGCGAGTGTCTTCTCTATTTTACCGTACTATTTTTTAGGTATACCGGATAACGGTGCAGGTAGGCCTCATGGTGAGAGAACGCCGCACCCTATGGACAACCGCATCACCATCCCTGCTTTGGTTATGTTGCCGGCTTTTAAGGCCATTTTAGCGATATTATATTATAGTCTGTCGAATAATAGACTAAGTTGAGGATAAAAAGTCGATGACTGATCAGATACGTTGATTTCATAACTTTGATAAAAGGTACATAAGGAACCGTTTTTCATTAAAAATTATAGGTGTACTCACAGGAAACCACTAGTGAAACGTGTTATGAGCAGCATCGTAAAGTTCTGGCTCATTGATGCGGTGATGTCAACCAAACCCGTGCAAAAGAATCCCCACACCAAGATGTTCCGGCGTCCGAGGGTATCAGATAGGAATCCCCACACCATTGCTGATGTGATCATACCTAAAATAAAACATCGCTAAGAAACTTTCCGCTGCATCCAGATCGCTCATGATCGTAATGGGTAGGCGTCTTTGGGGGAGGCCTATGTCTAGCAGTGGACTTGATAGGCTGATGGTGAAGAAACTCTCATTGATGTTTAGGTTAAATTCCTTTTTATTACTGTTTTTAGTGACTAGCGAGATTCGGACCTCGACGTGGGCCGTACGGGGCAGATGCCAGCCTGTGGGGCCTGCCAAATATTGTGCGAGCAATCTATATATAAAATAAAGTCGTGTTAGTTATAACTCAAAAGCGGCTGGATTAATTTGATCAGAATACAAAAATGGAGGCAATTTTTGTTATGTATTTCATGATTGGACCCGGAAGGTTGCGTACCGGGCAAACCACGCCTGTCGTGTCCACTAATACGTTATAACTTTTTCTTGTAATTCCTTTTGCTTTTTATGAATCCATAATCTAAGAGATACATACAAAGGTAGACATTTTATTAATTTGAATTATATAAAATACTTATAGCCTTATTAAAGTTATTGTTGCAAATAATGTCATTTTTTAGTTGGCATACCAAAGGAACAAGTCATGTTTGAGGTCGTAGCGTATTTGCGGTGAAATAATACAATTATAAATTCCCCGAATCATCACCATTTTGTTTTTTAAACCAAGCGAATATTCCCTGTGGTTTTCCCAAGATGAATATGTTAAATAACAATCACATTGTTTAGAGTTTTATTACATTACTATTATGTTAAATATATGTTATTTGTGCAAAATTCGGATAAAAATCGAAGTTACTAATTTAGAATTTTTGTCCTTTTACATATGTCTTCTATAATGTCTATATTTGTTAAAATAATTACTTTATA
>DWCF01007124.1:0-11175 GCA_018230265.1 Delias oraia | reverse complement strand
CTGGGTCCAGCGGTTGCCCGCGACCTTCGTGAGATCGTCTTTCCATCGCGTGGCGGGACGTCCCACTCTGCGTTTTCGGGTACGCGGTCGCCACTCGAGAACCTTTCTTCCCCATCGGTTCTCCATCGTAGTATAATGTTGGTAAAGGGGAACCATTAAGCAAGAGGTATCGGGTTTGATTCCCTGTCCGGACAATTATAATTTAATTTATAATTTAATCGGTCTCTGGAAGGGCTTGACAGGGGCCGATCGACTGTCCTAATACTGTCGCACTTGTAGGAGAGCCATGCTGAAGTATATTCTGACGTACTAATAGGCCGGCTCGTCCGAAGTGATACCACAGGCTACCACAGAATACTCAGCGTGAGACGGTAGTTGTACTGTTTTTCTCAGTGTGGTTGAGGATATCGGTGGCCCTTAAAAATGCCGCTTAAGTCGCGTGAAAAGTCAATACAACGAATGCGCAGACTGTGGCGTGGTTGTCCATAGCCGGCGGTGTTCTCTTACCATATAGGAGCCTGCTCCGTTGTCATCTATACTATAAAAAAAATCTAGATTATTTCTGTAATTATACATAACTTTGCCATGTGTATATACAATACCCATTAATTTAATTTTTACTTGCCTTTGTAACAGAAATACAGATTGCCCTTGTAAGTGTATTGAAATTTAGCTATTAAAATCACAATATCAGCAAACAAATAGATTTCTTAAAGTAAACAATTTTTTAACAAGAAGCGAACCATACATCTTCAATCTTTACTTTGAAAATAACTGAATCTACCCGTAAAGGTAACACGTGAAAACATGACGTACACTATGCCTAATTTATTATATAATATGGGTTAGTAGAGTTCCCACAAGTATTTATTTCAAGAATAATTTAATTGAATTCGACAAATATTTCATTGTGTCAATCAAAGAATTCAAAGAAAACTTCACTGTGTGGTTTATTCTGAAAATGTTTAGAGAACCGAGTGTTGTATTTCAAATACCAAAACACAATATAACTTAGGTATTTGTCATCTTATATGGATTTATGTCGCGTGTAACGGGTTCGTGTTTTGCTGCACCCACCTTTATTAATGAAATGATTTATGCGTAATTGTGAGAGCAACCGGGCCCTTGGGAATTTGATTCGAATTTGTATTGTTGCTACCGAAACCTTCAACCAACTTTTCACTTAATCTTAATACGCATACTGAAATATTTATACTAATTAAAATATTATCAGAATGGTTATTAGAAACGAAATGACATAAACTAATAAAGATATGTCACAATTCATATGTCCGCGAAAAATCTCAGAAGGCGATGGTTTTGGTCAATGTTGTATGATCTTCTAAAATATCTTCAATTATCAAACCTAATTTTAAAGTTATTTTATTTCACCAACAACTTGCTGTTTCTTTAAGCTGATAAGAACTAAAATGAATTGAAAATAACCAGTTTTTGATAAACTTATCGCAATGAACGACTTAGTTAGTAGGTCATACTGTTTATTGCCATCTTTTAAATATATACAATAGTGTTAAGTCGACTCTAGTCTTCCCATAATGAGTGACCTAGATCTAAGATAGAAAGAAATCTGGGAAATTACTTCCCGGTCTTTGTTATTCTTTGTATTTCTCAAGTGAAAACTGTTTGCGCTCGTTTCGTGATTGATGGCAAATGATGCCCGTAATTTTCTTATTGAACAGTTACAGTACCAAGTAAAGTAAATACAATAAATAAATAACTTGAATTCACAATTTGCCAATGAAATTAGGACATCAATGGATTGCGTTCGACTCAGCTATGAGATCGATTTGGATGCGCCGTTTTTAACCGGTAAATTTTAACGTTTAAATTTTAATCTGTAAACGATAAAGCATAGCCGATAATACTAATTGATTATACTAATACAATTGTTTGCAATATACGTCACATATTGAATAAGAGGTAAATTTAATTTATCCTTTACTGTTGGCGCAAGATTAACACAATTCCAATAATTAAATCAATAAGATTGATTAATAGAAATAATACTATGTCCTCAATTATTATACGTTAAAATGCTGTCGTCAATTAATTAAGTAAATTACTAATGCGTCCTTTAAGGATTACCTCTAAAATTTTAACAAATCGATATTTTTGAAACAAAAATACTATTTTTTAATTTAATATCATCGTTACCATCCTCATCCTTTGAGAGCCTCGTAGCTTAACAGTTTTAAAAGTGTACCATGAAGCGAGAGGTATCGGGTTCGAATCCCGGTCCGGACAATTATAATGTATTCGGTCTCTGGAAGGGCTTGACAGTGACACTCGGCCAGTGTCTTAATACTGTGGCAGCCGTGGGAGAGCCATGTTGAAGCATATGCTGACGCATTAATTGGGCCGGCTCGTCCGAAGTGTTCCGCACGGATTCACAAAATACTCAGCGTGAAATGGTAGTTGTACTTGAAACGGTGCTTCTACTGTAGTTCGCTGACTGAGTGAGAAAATCGGAGGTCCTTAAAAATATCGATTAAGCGAGGTAAAAGGCCGGCAACACAACGCGCAGACTATGACGTGGTTGTCCATGGGCGGCTCTCTAATCATATAGGTGACGCACCTGCTCCGTTATACGCTACTATATAATAAAATAATAATAATTTAGTTTTAGTATAATTCGTTAGCCACATTCATATATTTCATGTTATTAGATATTAAAATTAATTAAAGTAGGCTATAAAATTTGTAATAAATGTTGATTCTATTATGCTTGTTTAATAATAAAGACCTTTTAACAAATTTAGAGTAAAAACAGCAAATGGGTTACAATGCGGTGAAAAAATGTTTAGACAGCGTTACGCGATGACGGGAAATCTTTGCATTCAGTTTGAAAATTACTACGCAGTAATATACTTAACCGTTACATAACGACCATATTGTCCGAACACGTCAGCATTGTAATTTGTTGATTGAAGTACGCGTTCACAAAGCGCCGCTGTATATTGTCGGAGACTAAAGCGATTCGCAGCACATTCACAGAAGAATTCAGAACATTATACTACATTTTATAAACATAACGAAATTCTTAATTCTAGACTTTCTCAATAATATATTAAAATTTCAATTGATTTATTGTAAAACTTGTAAGTATAAATTACTATGATTGGTAGTCATCTATACTTTCCGTTAGGTTACTTTTTGTAACAAAGTTGAATTTATAAATAATAGTTTGGCAAATAATTCTCTTCCGCTTTTTTGCTCTTTATTCAATGTTTTATAAAGTGTTACAGTGGTCGGATTTAGTTAAAAGAATCGTCATTTTGTTCGATAATTTGTTTCCATATAGAAGGAAAATTCACAGTACCCCTCTCCTTATTTGCGAAGAACTTACAGCCACTTTTCATAAGCGTTTTTGAATTTAACTTTACACAACCAAGGGCGTTCTTCATGGACAGGGACAGGTGGTAATCACTTAGCACTATGTCCGGGCTATAAGGTGGATGCGATAAAACCTCCTATCCAAGCTCCGGTACCTTTTTCTATTATTATGATTGTTATTAGCTGATGTTCATAATTGATATTCAAAGCGTTTCTAATTCGGAATGTCTAGATATTTAATTCGGAGAATTGAATTAATTTGAATTAAGTATCTTCAAGACCACACGAAATTGTGAATGTCAACGTTGTACAAGTCTCGGTTGAATCTTCGCTTAAGGGATAATTGATGTATGTATAGATTTTTTTCTTAAAATCGCAAAGCTGAAGTCTAGACTAATGGCAACATATTTATAATTGTATATAACGTCTACTTATATAGGATAATATATAATTGTCGTGACTGGTTAGAGGTGAAAGGCTGTATCCATCCAAAAGTGCAATTGGCATTTGTTATAGATCAAGGATAATTATTTTATGTAAAGTTATACTAGAATAACTTCAACAATATTTCCTTAGAGTTATATGGCTTTGGTGGTTTTAAACGTTTGCTCCTAATTGAAAGCACAGAAAAAAGATACTGAGTAACATTTCATGACTTGTAAGATTTTCTTAAGAGGCTACGTGCATTTGTTAGGCTTTGCAACATATATTTACAAGAATATCTTTCCTTCAGTTGTCATTGTTATTAATAAAAGTAGCCTTTACTGAATTATTACATATGTTATGTATATCTTTACAATTCATCGACAATTTGAATACTATTTTCACTATTTTGACGAAAGCATCTGCTGGAAGATGCTGTACGACTCTTCCCTATGTCTAGCTGTACTAGGACATCTCCTGATATAGTATTTCTCCCATATTTCCATTGAATTAACTATCTCAATCTTTTCCCATACTAATTCTGTGATACCTGTGTGTAAATGTATTTCTACATTTCTCTAATCCATGATGATTGTGTTTGCCTATTTAAAGTTCAGTCTTTTTCTGTTTTTCTCTATTTAAAGTTATTTTTCTTGTTATTTTATCTCCTTTCCTCATACTTAAAATAGTCATTATATAAGTTAATATTTATTTTAATAGTTAGATAAGTTAGACATGTAGGAATTATGATCTAACCTCTATCATGCACCGTTATAAATTAGTCCTATATTTTTTTAATAATTAAAGATACTTCAGTAACTCATTTATATAAAATAACTGTATTTAAATTTGGCAATGTTTGTCAATTTGACGATATAAATAATATATCAATTATTTTCCAATATAATTTTTATTAATTTAATATTATTTATAAGTCATTCATAGTGAGACTTAATTCCTTATGTAACGACAATGTAATTGTTCTCTTAGCTTTTATCATAAGTAACGAAATATATTCATACCGTTATGCCGTGATATTAGACGTCATTAAAGAAATCAAATCAAAAGTATCAAATAAAAGTAGGTATATATTTGGAAATATGGTATAGTCAATAGCAGCTTAGTCACATTTACTTGGCAAGTGTTACATCAGCTTATAAAAATAATAATACAATAAATATATTTTTAATATTAAAACATCATAAAAAAGTAAATTTATTTATTCGTAGCCCACGCTTTTTATCCATAATAGGAACATCAGGATTCGAGCTACGACCTCAACAGACATTTTTGCTTTCAAACTTTTAGAATTATAAAAAATATCGGAAGGACTATAGAGCTGAAGTTATCTCTTCGTTTTACTTAGTTATTTAATCCTCTTCTAAAAATTCAAAGAAAACCTTTAATTTTTACCTATAAACTACATTTCTTTCAATGTAAAGACGAAAATTTGAAATAACTATTAAATTATATTAAAAAATGTATATTTTTTATAAAGTATAGGTTTGTTAAAATTCAAAATATAAAATATTTTTATTTTCCTAATTTTTCGCTATGAAAACATATCTTATATGTAATTATGTAAATTTTATTATATTAAGTTGAAATTTCTTGCAGCAGCTGTGTCTCCTACGAACGAACGTACAGCTGTTCAAGTTGATTTAAATAAATCTATGATACAGCAGATGGGTAGTAAAAAGTGGTTTAATAATAGTCGTAATTTAAACAACAATGTATTAATAACAATGCATTGGATTAATCTTCTAATGGATGGTTAAGGTGCCATCCATAATATGCGTACCGTACAGGCAATAACATGAGGGTGTTTCAATGCACTGCGGTGCTATAACACTTTGATAGACAATTTTGTAGAAATTTGATCCTTGACGTAATAAAAATAGAACTTTTATTTCATACATTTGGTAATTGTGTACCCGAGTATGGTTAGGGGGCAAATTGCAAGGGGATTGAGCCCTAGTACTTTTCAACGCTAAAATGAGGTTTTTTTTAAACATTTACTTATCAGTGTTCCAGCTGACTTAATATAGGAAATTAGTTTATCGTTCATCGTTAAATTAGCAGACGATACATTAAATAAACCATAGATTATGTAAAAAATAGCCGTTTGAAATCATATTTAACAACGATAATTCGTTTAATTTATCAAACTCGTTTCGTAAGAGTTTAAAATATACAAATAATGATATACATACAAGAACTATATACACAGCCGGCGCAAAAAAGAGAAAACGTCACGAAATATAATACATTTGTACTGAAAATCACATTTTTATGAATAAATTATTTAAATATTTGAGAAAGATTTCTATTTTTTAAATTGTAATTTCATAAAATAATTTTTGATCTTATATGAGTACCTGTAACTTTTTTATACATTCAATCTGAGTACAAATGTATAAAAATTGTATAAAAGCAACATTATATTTTGAATAATGTATTATAATATCGTAAAATACAAAATATACCTAAACTTACCTTAAAGTTGTGGAAATCCAAAAACAATTAAATAATGTTTTTAAAGGCACAAATAGTATTTAAAAACACCCATCATTCGTAATAATTCTCTATTCGATCACTGATTATTCTTAAATTTACAATTAACGTCGAATAAGTTTCATCAATCAAATTTAACAACAGATACGTCAGCGTGTACGCTCGCCACGACCGTTGAAATAGCACTAACACAAAACATCAGTCATAACCTCAAACTTCAATAAGCCCGCGGTGTCTGACATTTATCTGTGGATTTGTATGAGAATGAAGCCATACTATCCATATTCCAACGTACCGATTGTTTATTTCTTTTAATGCCCTGGTTAACGGATTATAATCCATTGTCAATTACGTCTATTTTACAATTTCGATGCAGGCAATGTCTCCCCATTTCGTGATTTTTTTTTTGTGCATTTTTATCTATATTGATTTTGGTAGTGAAATTTTATTAGTAAATAATTATTATGTGTGATTAAATATTTGTTCTATTTACTAGCTAAACTGAGTTAATCTCAAAACCATGTATTATGGCTTATATCATAAAATGTTTAAGTTTATAATATAAAACATGGATTTGAAATTATACATCGGTAATATGTTAGAAATATGTATCAAACAAATACATATAAATTAAAAAGTATCACTGTTCTACATTTCAATAGCCGAACCAAGTATCTCATTTTTTGTTTCAAATATTCAAAAACCTGTAACAAAAATATAAAAAACAGGATTTCACTTTACTCGTAAACGATGGACGCACAGGTACCCGACTTCTATGTGAATCTATTTGGCTTAAGAGGGTGAAAAAACTTACCGCGACATTATCTACCTGTAGAACGACACCCAAAGGGACCTTTCAACTAAAAGCATTCAACCATACCAAATGAATGGTTCATAACAGCCGGTGATATTCATAGAAACCTGATTTAAGCTTTAACACTTGACACAGACTAGGTGGGTGTATCCGGTCAAACGGAAAGCAAGTTTTTAAGAATTTTGCGTTAATTTATGTTCACCACATTTAAATGAATTAACATTTTTTTGACGCGTTTTACGCCTCAATGTTCAGACGGTAGCTTCGAATGCCGGTCAAATCATTATTACGTTGAATAGGGACTTTTATGCAGTGTACATTCATCTTTAATATAACTACTAAATAAAAATAATATTTTTATAACGTTATTCTATATTTGGAGGCATTATGATTCATAGCTGCAACAAGTCAAATCTTTGTTTGGATGCATCGATCAGGTACCACTACTAATGAATGTAATCTATCAAGGAAACGTGTCGTTAAGTGGTGTGGTAAGAGATATTTCTTTCTTTGTTTCGATGGAAATGAGGTATTGATTTTGTGTACAATAAGTCAGACGAAAACCCTCAAGGTTCTATACAACACAGTATACAGGAATATAACGCAGTCTGGCGACGGGAATGCGTCGCCAACAACTGCCATTAACATTTAGACGAAAATTATTGCGTATCAAACTTTGAACTATTAGGATATTTATATAAATACATATAACTTTTATAGATTTGCTCACACACCATAGTGTTTTAATCGTTTAATAATCTAATTGTTAAACGCATACTTGCTGACTTGCTTGCGTCAAACGGTTAAGAAAATTACAGTAAGTGTGAATTGGATATAGAAAAAGAAACACTAACAATACATACAGATTAAAAACACATATAAAGGCAAAAATACAAAATAAATTTAAAGATTAAAATAAATATAATTTCACTAAAACTATTGATGTATCAAGAAAATGTTAATTGTGACATTTGGTGTTAGTAGGACTAGCAAGTCCACATAACAAAATGTATGCCATAGATAATACAGCAGTTAGAGGTATAGAGTATAGACTATTGGTATAGAATATAGAGGGGATAGCAGCGGTCACTGCCGGCGCGTGCTTCCTGCGTGCTGAGGGCACGTGCACGACTCCAAATTATTATTAAACTCATTACACCTATATATACAGGATGTTGGGACATCCCTCGAGACAGAGTTTATGTGGATTTATTGGTCATGTGCCTGTAGTTTTATTACCAAATATATTGCCTTTTACACGCGCCATGTTACTCATCTTCTAACTCTTCTAAAGAAAGGGCTAATAATTGCTAATTGCATGTCCAGACGGGATGGTTTAACAAGATCATACTGGCATTGAATGGAAATTGCAATAATTTATTTAATTTATGTGAAGCGTTTTGCTATCGTACTCTTTAAGCGTGACTTTTACAAGTCGATAAGAATACAATGGTTAGCGTTCTTAGAAGTAAAGATTTATAATAAATTATGATCACTTTGCAAATTAAATTTACGCAAGCCGAATTAACAAGCTAAATTGGCAGGCCTCATTGCACGTTGAGCAGATGGCCGATGGGGCCGAACGGACCAGCAAGCGCAACGTAGAACGTCCACCCACAAGGTGGACAGACGACCTTCTAAAAGTCGCCAGAAGACGGTGGATTTAGGTCGCCTCCGACAAGTATGAATGGAGGTGTGAACGGAAGGTCTATGTCCAGCAATGGACGTCCTACGGCTGAAATGATGATGATGATGTGAAAGACATATTTATCAGTTTTAGTAGGTACTAAAACCGATAAGTAGGTACTTAGAATATTCACTAATAGTATTGTTCTTGGCATAGCGGTTGCCAGCCTCATTCGCCGATCAAGAGGCATTTTTAAGGGTCCGCAAAGGCTGGGAGTGTCCATGGGCGGAGCACCACTTGCCCTAGGTGAGCCTCATGCTCGTTTGCCACCGTTATTATACAAAAAAATACTGCCAATATACATCTGGAAGTATTGTGATGATTTTTTTATCAGACTGTATTTCAAATTTCACAGTGATTTTGGATCACGACAAAGCGTGAACGCATGATATGTTTAGTCAAGCATTAGCTATTTACTTATCTGTGTATCTTTCAAAGTTAGATAGTAGATATTGAAAACCTGTCACGAAGTTGTATCTAAGTATGTACAATGGTGTATAATTATAGCCCTAATAAAGTTTGTTAAAATAAATCGTTTTGGTCATTCTAGAGATAGAGAGAAAATTAGGACATTCGTTCAAGGAAAATATCGATGAAACTTTAAAGTAAGGGATATAGCATAACTTGTAGTTTTGCTCTTTAAAGATACAGGAGACTAAAAGACACACAGAATACTCAGCGTAAAACGGTACTTGTACTGTGTTTCGGTAAGTGAGGATAACAGAGGCCCTTAAAAATGCCGCTTAAGCGGCGTAACAAGCCGCCAACACAACTAATGCTCGGACTGTGGAGGCGGTGTTCTATTATCGTATACGAGCCCCAACTGCTCAGTTTTCCGCTATACCATAAAAAGCCGATAATTTTCGTCGTGTTATTCAATGTGATGATAAATTTCTTAAAAATTGAATTTTTTTAGTTGAACTTAATTTAATAATTTGCGTAATGCCGTAAAAATAGAAAGTTACTCTAACTTATTAATAAGTAGGTATTACCTATAACTTTCTATTATAATGACTTTTATATTCGAAATTGAGTGCTTTATGTGATAGATATCGAATTTTCGAGGTTCAATTTCGTTACATAGACCATGAAATAAAAACTCACATACCATGTCTCGTGTGTACGTAACTTTTCATTCGTATCCGAAGAGATTATTATTCCTGCTTTCGTCTTGTAACAAAGGATACACAAACACGTCTTAGTTCAAGCCGTTCTTAGAATCGCGGCACGCCCATCGCCTCTCAAGAATTGTTACAAACACACAAATGACATTTGATCTGCTTTATTTGTATAGTACAGAGAGTTTCCTAAGTACTTTTGATATGATGATTATAATTGTGCAACATGTATTTATATAAACCAATACGACTTAGGAACCTTCAAAGGAAAAGGCGTACTTATCGCGTCCGTGGGGACAGGACCGCTTATACTAGATGAATCTCCTCCTTGCCATCGTTTACATTACAAAAATAAAATATTAAATAAATATTAAACTTTTATTATAATGTTAATTACAATCGAATATTAGTGAAAATTTTGTATTAATCCTGCCATTAGATGATATTAATAAAAAGTATGATAAAAGCATAAAAACCTCATGGTCGCGGTCTTGTAAACTACCATGAAATTAGTGGTACTGGGTTTGATCCCTGGTCTGAAAAGAATATATGATTCGTTCAGATTTTGGAAAGGCTTCTTAGTGGCAGGCGAAAGTCTTAAGTAAAACATTTTTTTAAATGTTTTTATCCTTTTATAAGAAACTGCCCATTGATTTGAACCGATCAGAGCATGTAAAACATGTTATAATGACACAATAAACATTATTACCAAGGAGTACCTCAAATTCAAGGTCGCTGCAAGACCTTCATGCTGCCTGCCTTTTGCTATTTTCTATTCGTTACACATTATTGAGATTCTAAAATAAACATTAATTAAAAGTCTTTTAATTATCCACAGTATTTTTTAATTAGGTTTGGTTGGATTACTTTGGATTATAGCTCTTTAGATCTTATCTGCATTTATTCACAAGTTCCATTAACCATATATCACAATTATTATTGATCACATTTCTCTCAACTATATCACAATCATTTAATTATATATTTTTATGCTTAAACTACACATTAATTCTTGTAAGTAAATAGTTTTTAGATATTAATATAAAATATGACGCACTGGTACTGCGATAACGCTAAATTTTTTTATTAAAAAGGGTAAATAGCATTTTGGTGTTGATGGACCAGTTAAGGTGGGCCTAATTTATAGATGATGAAAAAAAAATTAAATATGTAATTCCATTCATCATTCGGTAGGGAATAATTTTGTATTTTGTTTATAGTATTGCGGACAACGGAACTATATGGTAATAGAACACCGCCGCTCT
>DWCF01007123.1:0-11177 GCA_018230265.1 Delias oraia | reverse complement strand
AGCTCGCTGAGTGACTCTGAGCTTCTCTATTAGACCCATCGTAAGCGACCACGTTTCAGATCCATATGTCAACACTGGCAACACACACTGGTTGAAGACTTCCGTCTTCAGGCACTGAGGTATTTTATAAGATTTTAGTGTAGCAATTAATATTATTATATTTTAAAAGGCCGCATACGACAAAACAATGGCACCCGCACAATGGTGGATGCCAAGATGTGGTGTCATCCAACTTGAAACAGCCACGCTCGGTGGTTTTAGGTATAAGAAATTGATGAAACGGTGAATACATAATCTCGCCTCAAATATTCTGTTTCATAGTGATATTTTCTCTCGTTTTACATTTAGTTATCTCAATATTAAATAGACATATTGAATATCTTGAATCTGGAACGTGCCTTGTATGTCTTCTCCTTCTGCCTTGTATTGACAAAATACAAAAAATCATCGGTATACGTCTGTGTTTGTTGTTCCATAACTGAGAGTAATTTAACATTTTTTAACATTTTGTGCTGTGCACTATTACTCTGTGGAATCAGCTACCAGCATAAATATTTCCAAACAAATACGAGTTGGGACCTTCAAAACAAATGCGCACGTATCCTTTAAAGGCCGGCAACATACCCACAGATCTGCTAAGCCTTCGTTTCCAATAAAAAACTGTCTATTTTAGTCAAGATCCAATTATTAAAACAAATCGTCCATAGATTTCTTAACTCACGAAATAAAGGGCGGTAATTAGTGTCCATTAGTGTTAAAAATTCCACGATATAATACTATAGTAACAAAATTAAATATTGAGGCTTTATTTAAAATTACATAAAATCAAACAAATATTAATTCTCAGTTTTAAATGTAACTTATATCATCTCACTAACTGGTATTCTCATACTTTAATAAGATCATTTAAGTAAACAATGTTCGGAATGATGCATTTCGTAGCTAATTGGTATAAGCCTACCACGAAGCGAGAGGTATTGGATTCGGTTCCTGGTCCGGATAAAAAAATATAAATTATTCGGTCTTTGGAAAGGCTTGTCAGTAGTTAAGCGAATGTCTTGACACTGTCTTACCCGTGGAAGAGCCATGCTAATGCACTGGCTGGCTCGTCCAAAGTGATACTGCAGGCTCACAGAATAGCACCGTAAAAAGTTATTTGTAGTCTGTTTCACTGAATTATGATATTGAAGGGACATAAAATTATTCTGCTTAAGCAGTTTAAAAAGTCGGCAACACAAACGAAACGTTCTTGGTTTTTTTGTATCTCAAATCAGTTACAGCTACTCCTGTGTATTTTTATCTCAAAACTAATTAGATAATTTATAACAGCATATGTTTTTAACTGTTTGGTAATTAGCAATTCAATTACTTGGTTGAATTAGTGCTACGGACGTAATTTAACCGAATTGTCACGGTGCGTCACAAGCGCTCATTGCTGAATCTCGTCTATCGATCACGAGCGTTAAGCGCTTACTGTAATGGCCCTAACTTAGATGGATCACTGTATGATCTCTAACCAAGTTTGCGAAGCTCACTACTAGCATACAACTTAGACATACTAATCCAAACTTAGGATTAGTTTTACTGCTTAAAATACTAGAGCAAATAAGATTTGGTTGATCTTTTAAAGATGTCTGTTGGAATACAATTGTATTTCGGTCTATTATATTTATTTCAACTCTACCAAATGCAAACATTAACAAATGAAACAATTAGACGCCCAAATGATGAGAGTCTAGTAGCCAAGCCTGGCAAGAAGCGAGATATAACGGGTTCGATCCCCGGTCTGAATAATTTTACTAATTTATTCTGTCGGTCATTCAGTGTGGCTCACCCAAGAATAAGACAGTGTTGTCTCTATAGACACAGAGCGTGTCAGACACGTGCCATCTGAGACACCGACAGACAATATTTATTTATATCTAACGTACGAAAACGTGCCGCTTGAGACCCTGCTACACGTCGACAGACAACGTCATCGGTCCGATGTCACTAGCAATTGTTGCAAAGCCTTAGATGAAAAAGCACCTTGTTACAATTGGTCAAATGCTTCTCTTATTCTATTCTATATTCTATATTTCTTTTATTAAAGTAGAAGAAAATAAAACGAAAAGAAAAGTAAAACGAACGCATGGCTGTATATGCTATACTTAAGAAAAGACAATTACAAGGAGAAAACTTGGCAATGTTTTAAAAAATATATTTTATATAATAAAATATAATATCATCATTTCAGCCGTAGGACGTCCATGGCTGGACATAGGGCTACCCTTCGGATCTCCATGCATACCTTGGGAGCCTGGTATTTAAAGGGTTTTCATGATGGGGGTATTTGCCATAATCGCCACGCTTGGCAGGTGGGTTGGCGGTCGCAGTTAAGAATTATAGTACGCGGAGGAATATAAAAAATAAATTTTAAATTTAAATTAAAATGTTTTGTATTATTTAAGTCATAAAGGTATTTAGATCTCGTTCAATTTCTATGAGTTTTTGTTACTCGTCGCAAAAGACAAAATAAAACACGTTTACTTACAGTCCAGACATACTCTATTCACACTGCCCGGTAAGGAACCGCAGACACGTACAGACATGCACCGTGCAGACAAAATCTTCTTTACGAGAATACTATCCAGTCACGACACGTGTCTGTCGGCTTCTGCGCGGCCACCTTACGATAGATATAAATACGTTAATAGTTACTATAAGCAAGAATAAAATTTTTCCTGCCACAGCACGGTTTTGACACACTCCGTGTCTACATATAAATCGATCTTTTTTCTTAAATAAACACGTAAAAAATTCTATGGAGGCGTAAATTTGTTCCATTAGCGCGGCTTCTGATCACGTGTCGGTATTTTATTACAGCGAATGAAATAAATGAATTTATTTTAGAAGAGTGATTAACGAGCATCCCTCAATGCATTGCAACCGTATTTCTCTAAAGGTACACCACACACAACATGTTTCGTTACTGAAATATCTAATTTACAAAGGCTACGTCACCGATGAACCTTTTTGTCAATTTTCATTTTTTTTGGACAAAACTACATTTTTCATTAAAGTTTTTACTCTAGGGGTAAATCCGTAACAAGAAGAATTTATTTCATATTTTAAATGTATTTCTCGAAGCAGCTATTATTAATTAATTTTAATTAGAAACCTTTAAGAGCGGCTTCCAAAAACGGTGATGAAGCCTTCATAAACCTGACGAATAACCATCAACTATGTCAGAAATCAAACCAATCAAATATCTAAGGGACCGCAACAGATACTCTCAGCTTTGTTGAGTGTTAAAATAAGGTAAGTTTCGGCCGAATCTCATAGCATCTCCAACTAAATGTTCACTTTTCACATACAGAGACGCCATCTCAATGATTTACGCACGCGATAGTACCGAATATAAAGCGAGAGCCCATTAAATAAAACGGGACCAGAGAAATGTTCCAAGGCTGGACCTGACAACGAAATATACAGTGTGTCTTCAGGCAACTCTTTGCAATTTTTTCTTTTTTCCGCACCTCCTAATTTACAACTCACAGGCTTATGGTACCATGGGTTGTTGTCGACGCTTGAGCGATATAATTTTACGGGCCTCCTAGTACAAATAATGTTTCATGCTGGCATATATTAGCTCGTGGTATCATGGAGTAGATCCTCCTTCTCCATTACCCGTTAAACAGTAAAAATCGCAAACGAGTTTGTTTCATATATAAATTGCAGATTAATACGTGCCGATGCTAATAGGAACAACATATTTGGACTTTACCATTTGTTGTCTAGTGACGACTCATTAGTTCTGGTAACTGCCACAGAACTCAGTTCAAGGTCTAAAAACAGTTTAATTTGGCATTGACCTTAATCTGCAATATAGATCCATATTTTATAGAGTTATAAGCAATATAGTATTAGCAATATAGTACTAACTACCTGGTAATTTCCCACTACTAGTAATACTTTTAAAGATCACTTTGTCGGATTGTTTATCTGTTATTTCCGTACCTAAAAGGCCGGTAACTCACCCGCGATCCATCTGGAGCTTGGCATTTCCATAAGAGGAAGAACTTACTGCTGGTTTGCCGTCCTATGCTTATAAAAAAATAAAAAGAAACAGATAAACAGCTATATTTTGGTTTGACACATCATTTAACAAAAATTGTCCACGTACGGTGACGTAGACTGAAAAAAAAAGATATGTCGAATTGATAACCTCCTTTTTTGAAGAGCGATTAAAATAATGAAATCTTTTACACTCAGCGTGAAATGGTAGCTGTATTTGAAATGGTACTTCTACTTTATTTCGCTGAGTGGGTGAGGATATCGGAGGCCCTTAAGAACGCACTTAAACAGCGAAAATAGCCAGCAATACCACCAATACGCGGACTGTGGCACGGTTGGTGATGAGCGGCGGTGTTCTCTTACCAAATAGGAGATCTACCTGCTCAGTTGTCCGCTATACTATAAAAAAAACTAAGTCCTCATTTATTTATTTTTTAAGTTCAGTTTATAAATAACCAAATATGATATCTTTACGTAAAAAGAAGCAAGTTTCTAAAAAATATACCGAATTACTTAGTCGCGTTCAAAAGACTACAAGGAAAGCCTTCTCTGACCTGGTGGGCTTGGGCGTGAGGTAGAGTGATTGTCTTTACTGCATCTCATTAAATTGTGCATACTTTGATTAATTTAAATTGTGTTTCATCAATGTCTCATTCTTGTTTTCCATTTTTTCAATAGGTTATTTTTATTGCAATATTTTGTATTGGAGGTCCAAACATGCTCCCGTGGGAGAGCCATGCTGAAGCATATGCTGACACACTAATTGGGCTGTCTCGACCGAAGTGATACCACGGGCTCACAGAACACTCAGCGTGCAACGGAACATGTAGCGAGTTTCGCAGAGTGACTGAGGATATCGGAGGCCCTTAAAAGTGTCGTTTAAGCTGCCTAAAAAGCCGGCAACACAACTAATGCGCGGTAGTTCTAGGGCGGCGGAGTTCTCTTACCATATAGGAGACCCACCTCCTCTGTTGTTAAATCCGTTGAATAAAAAGTAAAAAATCTTTTATTGTATTTGTATTTGGATGTATGGGAGGCGCTGAACACCGGAGCTCAAAAAGTTGTAATGGAGCAAAAAGCCGAGCGCTATCCCTTTTTAACTTATCTATATAATTTTTATGTATCTTGTTATTGATGATTTGTTAGTGTTCTTCCTATCCGGTATGTATCCGTGTCCTATTATAAACTCTCAGCGATCCGTGGATCCAATTATCATGAAAAACAGATACACTAAAAGCATTAACCTCCATTTTTGTAAGCGGATAAAAAGTCTTATGTCCTCCTAGTTCTAAACTACCTCGCCACCCATTTTCAACCAAATTATCTATTACTTCTTGACTTATTTTATAGCGTAACTAACACAACTTTCTTTTCTAATAATAATTCAATTGTTGATTGGTAAATTGTAATAAATATTTTAGTATTAAGATATAATATGAATAAACAAAATAGACAACAAACATCGAATAGCAAGCTTGTGATAATATTGGTTTGTGGGCAGAATGTTACACGTATATCATTGATATTGCCTTGAGCAAATGGACGAAATTTATCTCCCACCATTCTGGTATGGTTATTTTCCTCTCTCAAAAAAATTACTTTCCCAGAAAAATCGCATTAATTATTTACCTATATGGAAAAACTTATAGTTGCGGCACTGGGTGAATTCAAACCGAGGGAAAGGCGTTGAGGCATTATGAGGATTGTTTGCATCGTGATAAGTTTACATTTAAGGATATTAAGTGAACATGAACAGGACAGAATTAGAGACAAGAATAAAAAAAATAAGAACATCGTGGCTGGTAAGATCCACGAAACAAGAGGTATCAGATTTGATCCCCGGTCTAAATAAAAGTTTATATTATGTTCGGTCTTTTGAAGGGTGACCGGGTATCTTATCTGTGGGAGAGCCATGCTGAGGCACTTGGTCTGGCTCGTCCGAATTAAACACGGGCTCATAGACAACTAGTGAAACTGTACTTGTACTATTTTATTCAAGTATTTAAACAGAAGAATTGAAATTATACCGTTCAAGCGCAAAAAACCCGCAACGCAATCAAATCGCGGATTGTGTCGCAGTTGTCTAAGGGTGTCGTTATCTTACCATAGAGCATACTCACCTGCTTGCATACAAAAAAAATAGAGAGATAAGACAAAGACAAGGCTTTACGAAAAGGGACAGGGGATGGAACACCCAAAGGAAGATTTAATATTAACTGAACTTATTTACTTAAAGGACTAATCAAGAAATAATTATTGTAAATCAAATGTTTTAAACAACATACTTAATAATATAAAAGCCAAGGTATTCCAATAAAAGAAGTTTTGCCGCACCATATCTTCGTTACTCTTCAATTAAAATGCGATTAAATTTCTATTAGCTTCCCTCTGTGATCTCACTGTTGGGTTTCGATGCGTGGACTGCAATTATAAATGTAATCTCATTTGATTAGGGGACTAGATGTCGAAAAGTTGTATCCACTGAAAAAGGGCACAAAAGTCAGCGAGTCAATATTTGGTGAACATAGGAAAGGGCTTCACGAATGCACAATAAATACCACCTGCGTGTAATGCCGCCGGCTGCTCGCTGCTACAGATTAATACATGTCAGCGTCGTCCTTTGATCTTCGCTGATAAAATTCATAATGACATCAAAGGAAATTGAAAAGCGTTTTATTCCTATTTCATTCTCTCTCTGTCTGTCCTCTGTCTTGTAATATCAGCGAGACAATATGGTTGCCTGAAGATTTTTAAGGTTCTAATGATTTATAATCAGAAAGTGTGTTCGCTCTCGCTGAAAGTTCATGTTATTAAGTACAAGTTCCGACGTTATGAGTTGTAAATTAAGTACATTTTAAAAGTTAAATTACACTTGCTAAACTTCGTTTCAGTAGATTTTTTACAAGTTAGCAATCTAGATTAATCATTACACTTAAATAGAGAGTGTTCATTATTATTTACGCCTTTTTGTGCTTATACAACAAATTAAAATACATAATATTTTGTTAATATGTTTTTCTTTTTAAAAATGGCATTATTTTATAAATTATTTGATCTAGGCGTAAACTTGATTTTAATTTCTGAAAAAAATGAAAAAAGAGAGTGAGATTTGTGTGAGAGGGTGAGAGAATGCAATTTTAGGTGCATGTATGTAAAGAAATTTGTATTTCTTAATGTGTCTTTAATACGCTGCGCTTAGCATTGTCACTGTTGATAACGAAATGTCATGTTTTTTGGATTTTTGAGTGATTTTTTTAATGGTATAGCGGACAACGGATCAGGTGGGTCTCCTATATAGTATAAAGTATGACAAAAACATGTTAAATTAAATACTGAATCTAGTTTTTTGAAATGTGTGAAAAGTTTCTTTATTTTCAGGTAAAATTGTTTGTGAGCGTAGTTTAAGTGAACTTAGTTTTAAATAAGTGTGTTATTTGATATAAAATTGAGAGCCTCGTAACTTAATGATTTAAAAAATTTACCACGAAGCGAGAGGTATCGAAGGTCTCTCGAAGTTCTTGACTCTTGTCTTAATTCTGTCGCACCTGTGGGAGAGCCATGCTGAAACATATGCTGATGCACTAATTGGGCCGGCTCGTCCGAACTGGCGGGCACACAGGATACTCAGCGTGAAGCGGTACTTGTACTGTGTTTCGCAGAGTGAGTGATGCATATTTATTTATTTTATATATATGTGTGTGTGTTTGTGTGTGGAATGGAAAGTCTATCTTATAGCTATTACAAATTAACAATTGGTGTAAGTAAACGGGAACAAAGTCGTTTGATATTTTGAATAAAGAAATGATAATAAGGCTAACTACTAAATTAGAACTAAACTAGGCAATCTCTGTATCTAATTCTGCGTAATTAGTAAACCGTACCGGATTAATTAATTCTGATGCATAGGACGCCTATGTTATATGTAGATCCTAGTCCATTGATACATATGTAAATGCATATATAAACAATAATTGCTTTTAATTTAATGGATTTTGGTACCAACCATAAGCGCATTACACGAAGATAATCAGTGATACAGATAATATTTACAATATTCAACCTCAACGTGAAAGACGAATTTCTTTGTCACATATGTCCGTCCACACATCGATTATGAACGTCTTAATGTGTTACCAAAACGCCCGGAACAATCAAGAAACTCTTTTTTATAAAAAAATGGTGGCAGAAGAGGAGGAGACTCACCTAGAGCAAGCGGTCTTCCGCCCATGGACAAACCTAGCACTTGCAGAGCCACGGGTGCATTACCTGCCTTTAAGGAATATGTACGCTGTTTTCTTGAAGGCCCCTAGGTCGTATTGATTTTTATGCTATATTTTATGCTATATAAAGATCTAAGTTGTTCGTTTTTGTAAAAGATCACCGCTAGCAATGGATAACTGCGCCATAATCGTCGCTTTGGTTTTATTGCTGAATTTTTACGCCGCTTAATTTTCATAATTTCATGAGCCTTCGATAAACTCACTCACTCAGCAAAACAGTACAAGTATTGTATCACGCTGGTGTTATGTGAGCCCGGGGTATTAATTCAGGCGAGCCGCCCCAATTAGTGCGTCAGCATGACTCTCATATGTGTAAGATATTATTAAAACACTCGCCCGGTCACTGTTAATACCCAAACACCGAACATACTGTACATTTTTAGTCGAACAGAGTTTTTAATCCTATATCTTCATGGTATGCTTACATAACACCAAATTCCTATCTAGACACATTTAGGGATTGTTCGTAAAGTATCTGTAAATTTCATATAATTAAGTGAATATGTATTTGATACTTTGTGAATAAAGGTATGTTTATACTGATTTTAACTTTTCTTCGTTAATCGAAGAGCTAAGTCTGTTAACGTCCAAATCCCATGTGACAATAAAAAGAACTCATCAAATTTATAGTACGTGCTATATATAAGCTTTGACGTGAATAAAATTCGAATTTATTTAAAGATTTCTCTAATTCGCGACGTGATTTGATGCAATAAACATATTATACAATTTTCTAGAAACAATTTTTTTATTTATTATAATATAATGAAACGTACGTACAGAAATATGATTTTTATTCACACAATAACTTTAACCTTAAAGATTTTCTTGTAATATATATATTAAAAAAATATTTATTAAATATATCAGTAAATTATAAATTTATTTTTAAAAAGAACAAGAGATTTGTATGACAACGATGGCACATGATTACCTCTGGTGCATTGCCGTACTTTGAAATACTATAGAACAAATAATAATATTATAGAGTATAGAGTATTCAAAAGACGTTATAAAGAAAGCCTTTTTCTGGTCTGTTGGTGTCCTTGGTTGTTGGGCAGAGTAATGGACTATGCATTTCCTTATTAAATACTTCAAACTTGGATTATTTTAATTTATGCGTTCAAGCAATGCCTTCTCTTTGTTTAAATTTTTTACATTTATTTTTCTATTTTTAATCTTTTCTATTGATTACTTAAATGTTGGGTGTAATTTGTGGCCCAAACTTTATCTTTTTTTATATTTGTATATGTATGGAGGCCTTGAAAAGCGGCGCTACCCTTTTTTAAATATTATAATTTTTATGTAGATACATATTAATTGTTTATTGTAATTTTATTAATTTTATATTGGTAGATTTATTTCTATTGTTATTTTGTAAGATTTAAATAAATTATTAATAACCGTCACAAGGGCTCATGTAAAGTTTGAAGTAGGTAGTAGACTTCTGGCTGTTAGTTGACCAAATACCTCTACCTGGCCAGCGTGAACTAAATATTATATTCTTATGACCCCTTATGAAATTATACAGATCTTCAATTTCAGAAGCATTGTCTCATTTAAAAAAACTTAGCCTCTACCATTGCTCATATTATTTTTTAGTGTATTATCTCCATTAGATGATATATTTTTTATGTTATAGCGGACAACGGAGCAGGTGCATCTTCTATATGGTTAGAGAACAGCGACACGGACAACTGCGCTACCCAGCTTTTACGCCACTTAAGCGGCATTTTAAGAGCCTCCGAAATCGTCACTCACTCAGAATTTCACGCTAAGTATTCTGTGAGCCCGTGGTATTACGTCGGACATATGCTTCATATGGTTAGCATATACGGCTGACATATGTTTCAGCATGACTCTCCCATGAGTGCAACAGTTTCAAGACACTGGGCTGGCCACTGTAGAGCCCTTCCAGAGACCGAATAAATTATAAATTAAATTATAATTGTCCTCGATACCTCTCGCTTCATGGTACTTATAAAACCACTAATAGTGCCATAGTTAAATAATTTTGTCTTTGGTCGCACATATTTGTGCAACCGACACGATTGCTTTGCAATGAAGTTCACATTAAATCCACAAAGCAAATCATATTTCCTGTACGAGGCACTTTCATTTGATCCCTACTGTCTGTCGCCATAGATGGTAACAATAAGTGCATATCGCAATCTTGATAAAACGTTTTGCTGCAGGACAATGTCCTCTATGGCAAGAGATCACTACCGCCCATCACACACGTACTCTGCAATTCGCGCTTGTTGTGTTGCCGGCTTTTTACGCTTAGCCCGTTTCATTTCAAGGATCTCATGTCCTCAACCACTTAGCAAAACGTTAGACAAGTAAGTAACGTTAGTATTCAATGATCAAATCAGACGAGCTGCTTAATTAGTGCGCCAGAATGGCTCTCCCAAGGATAAAACACTATTAAGACACTCGCCTGGCCAACGTCAAGCTAATCCAAAGAATGAATAAATTGTAAATGAAATTAATAACGATACATTTTTATTCGGAACGGGAATCGAACCCAATACCTCTCGCTACATGGTAAATCTATAAGAACTTATCTATTTATTTTCAAAGAAAGCAATGGTAAACAAATACTTAGCACGTTTTTATGACTTTAGATATGTTTCTTTTTATTTTTTTATTCTAAAGCGAATAATGGAGCAGGTGGATCTAATATATGACTACTACTTCAATATCCTCATTCACTCGGTGAAATACAGTAGAAGTACCGTTTCACGCTGAGTATTCTGTGAGCCCGTTGTATCATTTCGGACGAGCCGGCCCAATTAGTGCGTCAGCATATGCTTCAGCATGGCTGTCCCGCGGGCAAAA
>DWCF01007122.1:0-11177 GCA_018230265.1 Delias oraia | reverse complement strand
CGGCTGCGGATAACCTCATTTCTGATTTTATCTCGCAGCGAGACTTCGAGCATTGCCCTCTCCATAGCTCACTGAGTGACTCTGAGCTTCTACATTAGACCCATCGTAAGCGACCACGTTTCAGATCCGTATGTCAATCCGTATGTTAAAATCTGTATGTTAATCGTTTATCCGTTACAAAAAAAGGTAACTTCGTTAAACGTTAAAGCGTTACATTTCGATAGAATTAACATAAGTTAAAGTTAATCGTTAATCCGTTAATATGTGCAAAATTGCATTTTTATAGTTGCATTAGTGCACTTATAAAATTATTGTTTAGCGCTTGAGGATATAAAAGTTTAGATATACGTTCCCCGAGGAATGCAGTATCGTTGAACGAGTCTTTTGTTTTCATGTCCAGCCATATTTTAATGAGTCTTCGCTTTACTCTTTAAATAGTCTTGAGCTCTTTGGTTTTTCTATAGCCTGAGTGACAAAAGAGAAAAACGAGGAAGACATCATCTTTTTTGTTGTCTTGTTCAGTTACAGTTAGTAAACAATAGTATCTACTTAAAATTTAACAAAAATACAGATATAGCCTTTAATGAATTCTTTAAACTGATAAGATCGGAATTTAATAACATTTTTACTTCTAAGACTGTCACTTGTACAAAGAAAAGGAGCTTTAGAGATTGGTCAATAGCGAGAAATCACAAAAGTTACATGACCTATGTAATGAACGCCATACAAGCATACTTTTTTAAACCATGTGAAAATGTATTCAAAAAGGTTTGCACTTTACCAAATTTTTTTATATCAAAGATAAAATAAAAAATGCCGACAATAAAATAAAAATGATATATGAGTACAAACAATCAACAAAACACACGTCACTCTAAGCACCGGCGGTAAGTAAAGAAATGATCAAACGAAAAAAAAATTCCGTAGTTTTCTCACTCGCACGCGCCGGCAAAATATATCTAGTTTTGTTTTTGTTTCACGCGCCACTCGGCATTATCGTTTCGTTTCATACTTATTTCAAACCCCTGTTTTTACCGCGCCGCGCCGAAGTGCCGTGCGATAAATAGTAGGCATTGAATTAAAGTTTGACGGACTTTTTGCATTTTAACGAAAGTTAACGTGTCCGTTAACATTTTTACAAGTTAACTTAAAAGTTAATCCGTTAATTAAAATGTTAACTTCGTTAATTAACGATTAACGGATTAACGAGTTAATGCCCAGCTATGTATATATAAATAATACATTACATACACAAAACCTGCTGTTATCCTCCTAGCAATACAAAACTACCATTAACATTACTAGGTGTGCACTAAATTGTTATTTTACGTTTTATTATATTTTGCAAACACTAAAATTATTCATCGGGAGCGTATAGTCTGAGGATAGAATTAGGTTACATCTGTTTTCGAGGTCTTTAACCGTTATAATTAAGCGTGGCGTGGCAACTTTAGGCGTCCCAAATAATGTAGGAAAAATTATGGCTAAATTCGTTATTCATTCATAAATTTATTTATCAGAAATTTCTATATATTCGTATGAATGAAATTTGAAATTATGTAAATAAATAAATATTTTATAAAGTATTTTCTACTACGTTTTAAAAAATAGATGTATTTCTGAAATTTTTAGATAAACATATAACAGCGCCTGGCGTCGCCATTTTCGAACAGGTTTAAAGTATTTATGAAATAAAACAATCTAAGTCGGTGACATTACTTCTTGTTTAATATTTACTTAAGTTTTATGTAACAGTATTTGTATAAGGCACATTCCAATGACGAAAAATTGATTTTTTTTAGATTTTACCCTGGTACGCGTATCATCAGTGTTGACTCACGTACGAATCGATGTTTTTGTCAACATCTTAAATTAATGAGATTACCCAATCGTTTGATCTAAAATTGCACAAGGAAGTAAGATTCATCATGTTCAAGGCTAAACAAATAGGCAGTTGTTTATAAGACGTATAGTGTTGAAAATTTTTCTAATACATACATACAATATAATATTATACATACTTATAATATTTGTTTACAACGCTAATTTACAATACGATGTTAAAAAAATATCGATTAATATGTATTTTATATATCATATATATTATATATAGTAACTACTATTACGGATTTAATTATTTGTTTCATTCTCTTTGCTAAGTTTATAATCAAGTAACTTTTCTCGTTTACTCGATCGTACTTTTGGATGAAACTATAATTTACCAACATGATTATATTGCTTTAAATAATCAAGAGTTTTTTTTCAATACACAAACGTTCACTTTTTTAATAATAGTATGTATCTACATAGGTATCTCATCATGTGGAGACATTATTTATGGATACCAAATATTGTCTGTTCCTCTGATCTAACGACCCTTTGTTTCCCTTGAACACGCAATACGAAATTGAAATTTTGTCTCAAATATTACGATGTAAACTACTTAAACTGTCCAAAAATCATCAATATTTTTTTAATATAAAATTTTACGGAAATTTAGCCTAAATTCTTGGATCAAGTTAAAATTCAATAAAAAAATTACCGATTTACCTTCCAGTCAGTTTTTATACCCACAAATTACAGACACTATTAACAGAAAAAAAACATATGTATTAAATAGGTATGCGGTTCTGAATATTAGGTATCCACCGAACGGTGGATCTCTATTACAAATAAGCAAATAATAGTTGTTACAGTTTGTGGTTCCCGGTAACCTTGGTGATCCTTTTTCTGTGTAGCGATTTCCTTACTTTATATATTGATTTATTCCTCCTTGGTATTGAACAGGTAGCTTATGTATAAGCTATTATTAGATTAATTTGTGAGAAGTAATACTTACTACATACACATACATTGAATATAATATCTTTTTAACATAAATGCAATGCAGAGTTCGAAAATTACAAGCAGCAGAAATTATATTAAGTACACTAACTGTTTTAATGCTAGTTTTTTAGTTCAAGCAAAGTAAAGCTCGTTTGTGTAAAGTCTTTTTTGTTATTGTTATATTAAGACCACATGCTGTAAAGAACTGAATTATGGACTAGATCTACTTATGTGTAATTGATTTAGAGTCTAATATTAAGATTACTAATTGAACACCCCGCATGATCCTTGAGTCATCATTTACACATTAAGCAGTCCACTCCACTTGTCTTGTTCGCATGGGAATCGCACTTCGCAGTTTTAGTTAGCACTTAGCAGCTGATTCGAGTGGCCGACGCAACGGTTGATCGCTGCTGTCGAATTATTTAATGAATATGTATTAAAAATTATGTCAATTTTGTTAGCTTGAAATTTCTGAGTGCTGACAGATTGTCAAAATATCAAAATCGTGCAGCATTACTCCCGGTAAATGAAATTATCTGTGAATATAACTTCAGTTAGTGTTCAACGTCAAAACTGAAATGTCAAAAGTATTTCTGGTTTATGACTTCTGTTACTTTTCTAATAAGCAATAAATAAATAAGAAATAACAAAATCTGTAACCCTTTCTCATAATTAAGTTTATTCCAAATAGCAAATTTTCGGTGTTATGTTTAGTGAATTTTGAATGACTATTATTATAAAGTGGAAAAATAACATCATATTATATTTTAAAAATTGGACTTCGTAGTTATATTAAAATAAGAAGAAAAATTGGGACAAAACGTATACGTAAGACATCCATAAGTGAACATAATAATATTTAAATGTTGCTACAAATTCAAACCAAGCATAGAATGTAATATAAGTTAAAACTTAGTTATAGTAATGGATGTTTGCTTATTGATAAATCAATGAAGGACGTTCCCGATGAAGTAATGTTGTGTTTCGTACAAACTGCTCGTGATCGTGACAACTATGATGTGTATAACAAAACCATAGAAGAAAAGATAAAAAGGACTAAAAACAAAGCTAATTTAAAGCGGGCTTCCGTAGTTAATGACTTATCTGAATTCAATGATAGTGATATTGAATTAAGGAAGCAACCTTTAACAAAAGGCAAGTCCTTGAGACTTTCTTCTGGAGAAAAGTTACTTAGAAATCTGCCAGACATTAAGCGAAGCTTCAGTGACCGTTTCTCATTCATATCTGATAGTACTGGAAAGAAGCAAACAAAAGGGATATTGACAATAAGAAAGACATGGTAATTATCTATACAATTTTAAAAACTTATATTTATACTGATATATTTGGTATATTTTGTATGTTTTTTATCTCATAATTTATAAAATATATAGTTGTATATATTATTAAACAATTCCATTTAAACAATATTTTATCAAAACATATCTTTTAGTCATATTTTGTTTGCCAACCTGCTATACTAAATTCAATTATTTCTTAATTATTACTACATGTTTATAAACTTCTATCAAATAATTGTTATATATATATTTATCGACACATATAAAGCAATATAAACATTACTTTATATTTTTATCAGACTCTTGTTCAAAACCATAGCAGGTATGATGTATGTTTATGTAAAGAAAGAAAACCAATGAAAAGTTGAATTAACCATTGAAAAATAAATAAATTTTGTCTATTAAGTAAATGATAACAGTGCTTTTTAATATGTTTATATGTGAAAAATTTTCTGTTTTAAAATTGCGGAGAAATGTTTCAGTTCTGTAGATGTATTAAATATTATTGATAAGATAAACAGCCACAAAGTTATCAGATCTTGGCTAAATCCTCATAGTATGCTTGATAAACAACTGTTAAGCCTTGATAAATATTTTTCTTAAATTGTATGACAAAACTTATTACATAAAGATAATTTTTGGCTTTTTTATTCTATAGCAGACAATGGAGCAGGTGGGTCTCCTTTATGGTAAGAGTACACCGTCGCCCATGAACAACCGCGCCAAGTTCCGCGTATTGGTTGTATTTCCGGCTTTTCCGATATCCTCACTCACTCTGCGAAACAGTACAAGTACTGGTTCATGCTTAGTATTCTGTGATCATGTAAATCACCACACAATAGGGCAATGATTATATATTTATTTTCAAGGGAATACCTATAAATTCTCATAGCTGTAAAGTGTAACTAATATACAAACTGCATTAGTGTAAAAAATAATTTAATGTAGAGGTTTAAATACGTAATAGTGTCAAGTTAAATTTTGCAATCATTTGACCTGATGTTAAAGATCAATTCACTCTATTGGAGATAATTGACTACCTACGTTGTCATAAAGATATTAAACATTTTAAAAACAAAGTCTTCTAAGCAGATTATTTAATCATAATGACGTCTTTAGTTTCTGCGCCACGCTGCCATAATCGCGTGCCTGACAGATACCTTATTCAAAATAAGCTAGGGTGTTGCCAAGGGAGAAGCTAAAGGATCCCTATTTAGGATATTCACAATTTTATAGTTAAATGGAACGATGGAACTAAGAGCCGCCATATTCATTGAGAACCTCGTAGCTTAATGGTTTTAAAACTATACCATAAAGCGAGAGGTGTCGTGTTCGAATCCCGGTCCGGACAATTATAATTTAATTTATAATTTATTCGGTCTCTGAAATGGGTTGACAGTGGCCGGGGGAGTGTCTTAAAACTGGCGCACCCATAGGAGAACTATTCTGAAGCATATGCTGACGCGTACTAATTGGGCCGGCTCGTCCGAAGTGATACCATGGGCTCACATAATACTCAGCATGAAACGGTACTTGTACTGTGTTTTGCAGAATGAGTCAGGATATAGGTAGCCCTTAAAAGTGCCGCTTAAATGGAGTTAAAAGCTGGCAACACAACCAATGCGCGGACTAAGGCGCGGTTTTTTATGGGCGACGGTGTTCTTTTTTCATATAATTTGAGACCTACCTGCTCCGTTGTACGCTAAAGAATTAAAAAAAATAGAAAAATAAAAGATCCCCATTTAGAATATTAACAATTTTTTAGTTTAATACAACGATGGAACTAATATCTGCCTAATTCAGTCGCTTGCTCAAGTTGACAAATGATAATTTATCTAAAATAAAGATTGTGATTACTGGCCTTAGACGAAGGTCCAATATTTATAAGACGCCACTCCCTGGTTTTAAATTTGTGCCTTTAAAACTTATACATACTAAGCCGTGGTGTGAGTCGTCCTCTCAACAATTAGCATTAGTCCATGACCTTAGAGTCTGCAACTCTGCATCGCCCACGTGGTTACGTGCCTTGACAACGTGAGCCGACGTTTTAACGCTGATTTATTAAATCCTATTTAACTGCATGTATGTCAACCACACCTTTAAACATAATATATATGATACAAGTTATATTTATTAAATAAAAACAGGTATAATGCTTCAGATTAAGTATTCTGAAATTTTAATTGTTAGTTATTACACATTCCATCGATCAGAAGTTTAAGCAAATGCCATTTTCAAATAATTAATAGACGACAACGGCAAGGTCAACACTTTATGGTGTGACCAAATACGATGTTGAATTAAGCATTGTTGAGGCCCCCTATCGCCTTAAAACTATTTCCCAATAGCAAAGGAATTTGCGAAGCTTCAAAGCATTATGTACTCTGTAAAAATAATACGGTGACTTAGTATATTAAACTTGGTAAACTATCGACGCACATAATGTGTTCCGAAATATAAAAGCGATCCAAACTCAACTTTTGTCATTACAAATTATAGTTCAATTTATTTTGCGTCATTAATAATCTATCTTACTCATTGTGTCCAAATGTAAAATGACAAAACGTTCTGTTTACAATTAGCGTCCTGCCATTCCGAAATATTTTGCGGTTTATGCAAGTCCTATATTAGAACTTCATCGTGTTTGGCTGGCACCGAGCCAGCTTCTGTTGTTCATCTTTGTGTCTTGATGCGATAGGCTGACTTTACCCACTGTTTTATTTCATTCTACAGATGTTAACTCATCGATTCCGTTATTATTCTATGAAATAAAACAAATCGGTCTAGTTATAGCGTTCCTTTTCAGTTTAATTTTTTTTTTTGGGTCTTTCATGTGCATTTCCAATTTTTCATATTTGTATGAGCACGTTCGACATCAAAAAGATACTTAAATTTTTAAAACTTCTTATTTTTGTACCCATATTCATTGTTTTGCTAGATTTAGCACTACGCAAACTATTTTATTTATATTTATAGAATAGACTAAAATGTTATTTTTTATTTGATATTCTTAAAATTGCCAATTACGTTATATGGATAGATCATGTACCTACGTTGAAAAGGCAATCATGCATGCAACGTATGTATTTTAATATAGCAAAATTCCAAGTATATCTTGACAGTTTCCTCAACCAGTTTTCCTAACTTTTACCTCATGCCGGCAATCATTGGGTAATAACAATCGCGTAATAAATGCTACAGCCATTCCGTTTTAACTCTTATTTTCCCCTCTACGGACGTACTGTGACTCTAAGCTTTACAACCCGGTGAGTCGTCGTTTCAACTTAAATGACGTTTCTGCCCCTATGTTCCATATTTAAGAATAAAAACTTGGATTGCATATTTTATACACGCGTTGACAGGTTATTGGTGATTAAAATATTACAGTTAGATTACGGTTAATAGTTTATTTTAATTATTAATATATATTTTTTTACGATATATTATATAGTATTTCCGTGTATTAGCTGTATATTTAGAAACATTTTAAACGTGACATGTTTGTACGATAGGTAATCTTGTTTGTTAGAAACTGGTTTGTTTGATTTAGTAGGGTAATCGGCGGAGGTCGACGGAATATTGTAAACTAAATTATCTCTTATGGAGGACACGGCGTTTTGTAAGAATCTGAAATATCGTAACTTTTAGTGGAACTGTATGAAAATATTATTATAATTAATAACCTTTTTTATTCAAGTTGCATTTATTGATTGGTACTTGGCGAATTGATTTATTATTCAAATATGTGGTTAACTTGCAAACATTAGTTGGTTTACTCTATTTAATATCTTTCTACGATAATTCATTAGGTATTCAAGATAATTCAAATGGTTTAGTGTATTAAATACAATCAATAATTACTTTTTTTTTCAAATTAAACATAGGTAGATTTCTCCTTTAAAGCCGGCAACGCACCCGCGGCTCTGCAAAGGTTAAAAAAGCGTGTGTCGTGTGCGGAGCGGTCATCTTACCCTAGCTAAATTTAATTATGAGTTTCAAGATATAATATAAATTAAAATATCACACAAACACTAAAAGAAATCTTAATATCAGAAAGTGAATATATGTCAAAAACTTCTGTACTGTACTGTACTGCTGCTACAGCATCGTAGGTATATACCCTTTTTACTTATCTTGTACGTTTGGCTCTTGACGAAAATTTGAATGTTTGTCAAACTTGAATGAAAATTTTAAATATTTTTTGTATTGCTCTAAAATCTCTGTATTAAAATTATACAAGTTATAATATTTAATAATATAATATGTATTATTATTAATTAACACGAGTTGTCTCTTGTTTCTCCCTTCATCTCTATGTTATCCACGCTTATTTTGTCAAAATGACAGAAAATGCAATGCGATTTATTTTTTATTCCTATATTACCATAGACGAAGGAGTTTCGATGTCTGGAACTGTATTATCAGGTGTGAATATTTGGCTGACGGCTACTGGTTAACATTTTGGCCGTATGATTCTGTCTGCTTAGAATTTGGCTACACCTGGCTTGTTATTTGGCAATGATACATTGTTTATTATGAATAGTAACATTGTGTATTTAGTAGCTTTTAGCTATATATGTATATACATGTATAAAATCGTCGAGAATAATATAAAAGTACGCGATCAATAGCCGTTATTAACGTTGAATAATGTTGAAAAGTCGTGAAAGTTTACAAGGTTTTCTTTAGATCCTCCTTTCTTATGTTAACTTAAAACTATTAAAATTAACAGAGAACGTTATTATTTTTACTTAATAAGCTTTAAATACAATAAAAGTGTAGTTTATTTGTTGTAAAATCACGGCTGTTTATTAAATTAAAATATTAAATCTGTACCGTACAGATTGGATTATACATAGGTGTTTAATTTTATTTAATATTATGTAACTACAATTAAGTTTTATACTAAAATAAGGTATACATAATGTAATGCATTTAATACATAAAAAACGCTATTTACTTCAATGTCGTTTTTATATTTCTATATATTCATTGTTCACCAAGCTTGCGGTATCGGTGGTACTTCCTTATAATATCTGAAATGTTTGAAATTCTTAATTCTTATATGTATTACGTTGATTTAAAATTTGAAACAAATGTTTTAATAATTGTTCTGTAGGGTTTCCAACATATTATTAAAACAGGCGTTCTACCAGACACCACAAATTGTGATAACGTTCATATTTTGTAATAGAATACTTGTTTTACACGACAATTATGATAATACTGTAGTTAAATGGAATTTTAAAGTTTTTGAATAATTATACATAATTGAGCGTTTAAGAGCAGAGAGAGGGAATCAGTGTCCTGTGTAATAATATTTTTGTTACCGCTATCAGATATACCATGAAGCGAGGGGTATCGGGTTCGAATCCCGGTCAGGACAATTATAAATTGTAATTTCATTAATAATTTATCCGGTCTCTGGAAGGGCTTGACAGTAGACGGGCGAGTGTCTTAACTTAATACTGTCCACGTGCTAAAGCATATGCTGATGCACAAATTGGGCCGGCTCGTCCGAAGTGATACCACGGGCTCACAGAATACTCAGCGGGAAACGGTACTTGTACTGTGTCTCGCCCATAAAAGTGTCGCTTAAGCGGCTTATTATGCGGGCAACACAACCAATGCGCGAACTTTGGCGCGGTTATTCATGGGTGGCGGTGTTCTCTTACCATATAGGAGACCCACCTGCTCCTTTGTTTACTATAGAAAAACTTAGTCCTAAACTCTTTGTAAGTAGACCTTACATAGTCTTTGTTACCTTACGAAACTACCCAGTGGCGAAAACGCCTTATCGTTCAATGGCACAAGAAGCGGTGACGACTTAAATCCTTGTGGCAGCTTGATGAAATATTTTACGCTGCTCGGTATCAGGATTCCTGTTAAGACACAATTGTATATCATTTTAATTTATTTGGTAAGACCAGAGTTCTACTCTGATAAAAAAAATTTTCGATATAGGTTTAGATTCACGCTATGGGTATGAAAACCAATTAACCGTAATGGACGATGAAAATCAAATTTCAATATTTAAATACCTAAGTCTGACAATATATTATTATTACTACAAAATTATTTTTACAATATATTAATATTACAATATTTGAACTTTTCTAATAGTTACATACCATTAGCATCGTATCGGTACTTCCTCAACAATGACTGCATACTAGGGTTTTGAATGTGAGATAACACCACTATAGAACATGGCTGCACAATAAAAAAGAAAATTATGTTCATACTTAGTTTTTTATATAATATAGCGGACAACAGAGCAGGTGGGTCTCATATATGGTAAGAGAACAACACCGCCGCCCATGAACGTGTGCGAAAATATTCAGATTCTCGCCTGGCCACTGTCAAGTCCTTCCAGAGACGGAATAAATTATAAATTAAATGATAATTTATATTTGTCCGGACAATAAAATTAAGGATTGAATTCAAGCATACTGGTTTACCTTTTTAATTTTTTCTTCAGTTTTCCTCACGAATTCCATTTCGTAATTACTTTCGCTTTCCTCTTGGTCAAACGGTTTTAATTCAGCGATTCTGTCTTCGGATCTTTCAAAATTTGTATTAATCGACGGTGGTATTGCTCCCTGATCAATAGTGGAAGCCTCAGCTTCGTACTTCGATAATATCATTCTCTGTGAACAATTTTTTATATTTCGAGATTCGTTGATACTACAAATACGAGTGTCATTTTGAAAAAGCATGATTGATTATATTATATCTACAAACCATGAATAAAAACTTTTAACGATAAAGAAGAAAATAAATTCTAAATTTTAGGCTATCTACTTTGCACTTAATTGTTAATTAGTACATGAGTTATCTTAAAAAAGCATATTAAATGAAAATTGTATACTCCCACGTACAAATATTACACAATATATCTGTGCGCCCTCTTTTATAATAACAACTGTACGTTAATGAGAAAGCGACAGTTGATTTGAGATGTTTATACCATGTTTAGTTGCACCGTCATTTCCGATCGCTTACAAAACCTATCATTTCATACAAAGTACATATCTACTGGTTTAA
>DWCF01007121.1:0-11178 GCA_018230265.1 Delias oraia | reverse complement strand
GAACAAAGATTAAAAATGATCTTTATTCAAGAATAACTCGAAGTCTATGATCAATAATCTGTGTTATATTATTGCAATTATTGCTATTGCGAGACCTCCTTGGACGGTCGTCTTTGGTTAAGTGCGAAAAAAGATAGTAAAGTACAATTGGGAATGTTTTAACAAAAAACTGAATTTTGAATTTTACTGGTCTACTTTTTTCAATAAAACTGTCCCTAGATTGTTAAAAATACAGTTAATTAAAAATACTTAACTTATACTATAGATAAAAAAAACTTAAGCGGCATTTTTAAGGGCCTCCGATATCCCGACTCATTCCGCGAAACAGTACAAGTACCGTTTCACGCTGAATATTTTATGAGTACGTCCTTCTTCTGGTTCTATGCTAACCCATCAATTTTCACCCAAATTAGTTCGACCGTTCTTTAGTTATAAATAGAGTGTAAATAACACGGCCTTCTTTTATATACATTTTACATATATTATACATAGATTGGCTATTGGACTTGGATATATTATATAGAGTCTATATATAAACACTACGTAGATAACGACAATGGCATCTGATAGTATTGAACTAGTGTGTACAATATCTGTCTTTATGGAAAAAATCTGATATCGCTTATCTGTCATACTAACCTAGTTACAAAACAAGTGATGTTCAACGTCCCACGCTCGCTGCCGTGTCGACACAAGTAGACATTATAACAATGTAAATACGATTGTCAACAGATTAAATAAATATTTATTAAGCGGTAGTTGCATGAGATGAGCCAAACTCCATTGTATAGCAGCGTCGAGCGTTAACCGGACCCCTGAATCGAATTCACTCTAAATCAGGCTATGATGTAATCGTTTTGTTTCAACAAATGTCACAATCGTACTATTGTTTTACGTATAGGAGGTGTGTATATTAAATTATTCTTACCCAGAGCTATTAAAGCGGTAACAGTTAGGGCGATGATCATGGTCTCGGTACCTAATAGCCGTGTGGTTGGATGCGTAGTCATTCGCGTACTGTTATTCGTTGCTAATCTGCATTCTAAGGTGTTATTATCTGTGTCTCTTATCAAAGATTGTAAATTATTTTGTCATTTATAAAGTAATAACAATCGCGAACGTCTCTTTCTGTAAGAATTTTCCGATACGGATCGATATGAGTGTACGAAAATAAACTAAATACCAGCTGTCTATTTCTGGACAAGTGTCGGTTTCTGTGTTTCATCATTATTTTTTATCGGTTACATTTATTTTAGATACCTTAGTATTAAATCTTGTTTTAAAATTCTATCTTTGTAAAAAAATTATAGACGGACGGTTTGAACAACGATCATGTAATTTTTTTGTAACACTTATATTTTCAAATTCGTGATTTTTCAACGTAATGTCCGAATCGAATAATTCAAAAAGTTATAATATCATCAGCCTATTCAAGACCACTGCTGGACATAGGCCTCCCCCAAAGACGCCCACCCGCTGCGATCTTGAGCGATCTGGATCCAACGGTTGCCCGCGAGATTGTCTTTCCATCGTGTGGCGGGACGTCCCACTCTAAGCTTTCCGGTACGCGGTCGCCACTCGAGAACCTTTCTTCCCCATCGGTGGTCGGCTCGTCGAGCGATGTGGCCAGCCCATTGCCACTTCAATTTACTAATACGGCGAGCAATATCGGTTACTTTGGTTAGGCTGCGGATAACCTCATCTCTGATTTTATCTCGCAACGTGACTCCGAGCATTGCCCTCTCCATTAGACCCATCGTAAGCGACCACGTTTCAGATCCATATGTCAACACTGGCAACACGCACTGGTTGAACCTTACGTCTTCAGGCACTGAGTTTACTACACACACTAAAAAAGTTATATAAATTTATTAAATTAGTCTTTAATTAAAGTATTTTGACAAGGATAAATATCCATGTAAAAATAAAGTGCATTTAAATAAAATAATATTTATTGTGACGTCTCTATATAATTTAAACATATGCCGTCGTGACATTTTTTGTACATATGTTATGTTCTGCAAAATCATAGTACCTGCATTCTTTTTTTCTATAAGCTATAGAATTCGCAACGCATATTATGTTACATATTTTTAGTTCATATTTTCACACTTATTGTATTAAAACATAAGTGTGCCTAACTTTTTTAATACATCATGTAGTTTCGTAGCCTAAACAATAAAAAAAAAATATTTCCTTTTTATAATGTAAGTATAGATAGCACTTAATTTATTCAGAAGTTATTTTTTATAGTATAGCGGACAAAGGAGCAGGTGGGTCTCCTATATGGTAAGAGAAAGCCGTCACACATGAACAACCGCGCTACGGTCCGCGCATTGGTTGTGTTGCCGGTTTTTTACGTACCTTAAGCGGCGTTTTAAGGGCCTCCAATCCTCACTCACTCAGCGAAAACCAGTAGAAGCATTGTTTCAAGTACATCTACTATTTGCTGGGTATTCTGTGAGCCCGTGGTATCACTTTGGACGAGCCGGCGTTCGCATATGCTTCAGCAAGGCTCTCCCACGGATGAATTTATTTTTTTAATACACATGAACCACTGAGTTTATAATATATCCTTATAATTTGAAACGACCGTGCTAAGTGGTTAAATACGGTCAAAAAAAGAAATACGGAAACGATAACGTGGCCTGTGGGCGACATTGAAGGATTATTCATTATTTTTAATTGAATCCGTCTGACGATGGTAAGTTTACATAAACATTTTCGGTAATTGCCTACACGTTCAAAGGGGCCGAAATTGATGATCTAATTACCTTTTACAGCTAGCATTATTAAGTAGATTTAATAGGTCACCTCCAATGTAAAAGGCACTAAACTGACTTGAAAACTTATACAGACAATATTTAATACCCAATTTTGTTAAAATAATAAACGTCACACGTAATAGTTTGGTATAATTGATCTATCATCATCATCATCATCATTTCAGCCGTAAGACGTTTACTGCTAGACATAGGCCTCCCCTTTGGACTTCCATGAATACCTGTCGAAGGCGACCTGCATCCAGCGTTTTCCGGCGACCTTTATAAGGTCGTCTGTGTACCTTGTGGGTGGACGTCCCACTCTGCGTTTGCCAGTCCGTGGTCTCCACTCTAACACTTTTCAGCCCCATCGGCCATCCGCTCTACGTGCGATGTGGCCTGCCCATTTTTTATAATAGATCTAGACTTTTTCGTTATAGGTACAATTAAGTTAATATACTGTTTATCTTTGTTGTCTCTTACTGTTGGTTTTGTTGGTCACTTATCTAAGAGCTAAGGCGAACATTGATGCAGTATTTAACGAGAGAATATATATTTTGAGTTAATTATAGATAATTAATAATGCATGCATATACAATATTTGTAAATGTCATAGGAAGTGTAATGAACAAGATAAATATTATTTAGACATCTGATTTAATAGTCTAACTTTATTTTGAGCCGAGTTGTGTCTGAGATTCTGTTTTAATTTTCATGAGTTTACCGGATAAACATTTTTGTTACGGTAATTATATAGTTTTTATCTTGTGAATTGTAGTAACAAATTGCTCTAATAGGTACTTCATAGCATCAAGTGTACCATTTAAAATTAGTTTTATGATAAAAGAAATAGGTAAAACCAGTCTTTATTTAAAACTTTTTTTATAGAATCAGTGCAAACGAGCAGGAGGCTCACCTAGAGCAAGCGGTTCTACGCTCATGGACACCCCTAGCCTTTGAAGAGCCGCGGATGCTTTGCCGGCCTTTAATTAATATGTACGCTCTTTTATTATAGATCCCCAATTCGTATCGGTTTGGAAATACTTCAGCTGGCAGCTGATTCCACAGATAGGTGGTACGCGGTTCAAAATGCCTTAAAAACGCTCAGTTGTGGAACGACAAACATCGAGATAAAAGCTATGGAACTTTGCATTCTGCCTCGAAGATCGATGGTGAAATTCAGCAGCAGAGATCAGTCCAGCTCATCCTAACATTCCTCGTGATAGATGCGGTAGAAGATTCTGAGCGGAGCAACATCTCTACGCAACGCCAAAGAGTCAAGGCGATCGGAAACGATCTGGTGGTCAACAATTCAATCTGCTCTACGATGAATGCGATCTAGAGGAAGAAGTTGATATTAGGGAGTTCCCGCCCAGAGATGTGAGAAAATACAATAAGATCTTTTCTTAGTGATTTGTCTCATTTACAAAACAAATGTGAAAGATATAAGAACATAATATTCAAGATATTGTTTCAAGTACAGCAAAGTAATAATAGATTTTATTAAATGTTATCTAGTTCTATAATATTCATAGGTGAGAATCTAAATCTATAACATTTATGGTTCTGAAGCGCCTGTTGAAAATATCATTACAATAAAATTGTGCATACTCTTTTGCTCTGTATTTAGTGAATTTTATACAAAAATATAGGATAGACTTTTATATTTTTAATTTTTATTACATGAAACGATTTTTATAAGCACAAGAGATTATCTTCATCATCATTATTTCAGCCGTAAGACGTCCTCTGCTGGGCATAGGCCTCTCCCTTAGACTTCCATGAATACCTGTCGGAGATAATCATACATATATTTAATTTAATAATCATGACGCACAAAGGGTGGCTTTAGTAGTTTCTCTTTGTTGTTTTTATGTTATAGCGGACAATGGAGCAGGTGGGTCTCCTATATGGTAAGAGAATTCCGCTGCCCATTGACAACAGCTCCACAGTCGCATGCGCCCAACTTTTTACGCCACTTAAGCGGCATTTTTAATGGCCTCCAATGTTCTCACTCACTCAGCAAAACCCAGTAGAAGCACCGTTTCAAGTAACTACCATTTCATACTGAGTATTCTGTGAGCCCGTGGTATCACTTCGAACGAGTCGGCCCAATTAGTGCGTCAGCTTTAACATGGCTGTTCCACGGTGGCTCTTTCTCTTTGTTTGTAGCATCGACGCACCTAAAAAATTATTGAAATCGATTTCAATAGATTTTTTATTACAAAGCTGGCTTTTTACGAAATGGACTGCTATTAAAATTCTATTGTATATACTCATACAATATATTGTTAAAAATGATTGCCTAATATATAAATTATTATATGTTTGAATTCTTTATAGAAGATTTTTTAAAATATTTCAGTCCTTATAGCAGATAGATACGGCGCTTCGGACTGTCACGTTCGCGTTGGCATGCAACTGGGATGCTGGAGATAAGAAACGTGTGGCGACATTGTTCATATGATCTTCAAATCATTTAAAATAACCCTTATATGGTGAACTTTCACTCGACTTTCTAGATTTCTTTTCTCTGTATTCTAGACTTTGAGACTATTTTTAACACGTATTTATCTTTGCCTTTTGGTGGTCATTTTTGGTTTATCGTAGATTTTAAGTAAAATATATATTGCTATTGAGATAGACTTTCTTGATATAATGATTCTTGACGATAACAAAATATACAATATATATTCCAGAATTGAGATAGAGTTATATATAAGAACATGAAGGTTAAATCTGTTCCATTATAATTATTTTTTTTAAATGGTTTCATATTTTGTATTTTGATACTGTCAATCCAAAACTATCTTCATATATCTATTTTGATGTATGAAATTTTATATATTTCAATAATAGTTTATATATTAAAAGCGCAGAAAATGTTCCTTTAGCATAACTAAACCACGAAGCGAGAGCTATGGGGTGTGATCTTCGGTACGTGTAAAAGTTTATAATTTGAAAGGGCTTGTCAGTGCGCTGGCGACTGCCTTAATACTGTCTTACCCATGAGGGAGCCACTCTGACTCTCTAATTACAGCGGCTTGTCTGAAATGATACCACGAGCTCACAGAACACCAGCATGAAACAGTACGCTGTACCTACATGTGTGAAGATTTCGAAAAGCCTTGAAATTATACCGCTTAAATGGCGTAAAAAGCCGGTAACACAACAAAAGCGCACGGAGTAAAGCCGAATGGACAATGGTCCATGGCAATGGCCAAGTATATATTTAGAATTTAATTAGAAATACAAAAAACGAATTCCAATATTACTTAATTATAAATACTGATCTATTTCATCTACAACATAATTTAGCATCATACACAAATCTTACTTTTGGAATTTATTAAAAATGCGATAAGCTAACGAGTTCGTTGCTTCTTCGCTACATTAAAAAGGTTTATTTATCTTTAACAATTTGTTATTGCCACTATGATTGCCATCCGGTAGCAGTGTAATTCAATCTTCTGGTTTTTGAAGATTAATGTGTGTCATTTGATTGAGCTACCGCCCTTGATTAGCGGTACAGGTTTGCGGCGTCTTTCGATGTTTACGTGAAAATTAATTAAAATGCTTTTAACTCACCATTACACTTGCATCCTACTAATATTATAGACGCGGGAATTTCTCAGTGTGCTTTAATGGATGTTTGTTACTCATTCATGCCATAAAATACAAAATCGATTTTAATTAAACTTTGCAATTTTGAAATGAGATATTCGTACATCAGATTAACACATATGATATAATTATAATGACAATGTGTAAATTGTCCGAAATATATATCCACTATAAATATCACAAAAATTGGACCCATTACCGTGCCGGGCAGAACGACGTCTGCCGAATCCACTAGTACACATTCTCCCACAAATCGCAATAAAAATTTACAGTTAGCATAGCAAATTTGTCATTTGATATAATTATTTAATATATACGACAAAATTATACGATTGTAGATTTATTTTAGTTTATTCTTCATCATCTGTCTGTATTTTACACAAAGTTAGACCACGGGAAAGATACAGTAAATTATACTACGTATTTTATATATATTTTAAAAATATTTAATAATAAATAAAAAAACTGCATTGCATACTGAGGACGTAGTAGTGCTAATGGTTTGGTGTACAGCAAAGTGTTCAATGAAATATTTAATGTGTAGGTTAACATATTCTAAATAATAAGTTAATAAAAAGATTTTCTCCGGATAAGCATAATAAGTCATGTTTATAAAATCATAGAATCTAATAATGTACACAATTATTTTATAATTATTATATTATTTTATTTAAAAAAGTATCTTATCGCTACACAAAATACCAAAATGCCCGACATAGTAACCTGACGATGCGATCATATGGGCAGTGATCGCGTGAGATAGTTCCCCGTACGAGGGCATAACGACTCCCGCGCACGTCCTGCCCTCACCACGCTTGTCCGTTACTTTATGTCGCTTTTTATTTTGCTCACTCACGCATTGTTAATCTACATACCGTTGAACTTAAGTGATATTTTATTAAAAACATCTCTCGACACTTACCAGCTTTTTATATTTGTATCACTTACGGTGAAATAAAATACTGAGTTTATTAGTATATAGAGTTTAATATGTAGTTTTTTTAATAAACTTTATTGTTCACTACTAGTTAGTCACGTGGCTTACAGAATACTACCTTCCTATTATGATTTCAGAACGATAAATATTGTCTTTTATTAGTATGAATAATATTAAAACCCAACTAGTAACATAAAGTATTAATACATTTCCTGTGATAAAAAATATATTAGATATTTGAAAGCAATGTTGCTGCATTTATTTATGTGTAAGAGGTCAAATCTAGGTATTAACTTTTTTATTATTTAAAGTTAATAATTATATATATTCTTTGTGATTCGTAACTCTCTTCTCACATTCTTTTATTTCAACTTAAAAACTATTTAAGAATGAGCCAAAATTAGTATTATTTCAATCGATCACAAGAACGTTCTTATTTAACTGAATTGTAGTTTTATTGAAAACTTAATTATTTTATGATATATTTATTGCCCAGTTATAATAGACTTAACAGACAGGTCTGACAGTGTTCCTAGTTCAATAAACAATTTATAGAATCGATTATTTGAATGTAACGTGTATCCTTGTATCGGTTTTAAAAAGAGGGCGTGTTTATTAATTTTAGTTTTTTAATGATTTCAATTATAAATCATTACGGGTAATTTTTTGTCGGTCTTTGTAATTATAAAATTCTAGTAGATATAATCAATAATAAAATCATTTATATTTTCTCACAAAGGTACAAATAATTGTTAAATTAAAAGTTAACCCAAACAAATTTCAGAAAAATGAAACATTTGAGAGAGATGGAGTCTGTACTAAGATACTTGTACAACAAATATCCAGGCACCCTTCTGCCGATCCCGCCAGAATTCTTAGCGTTTACACAAAAATAAAAAATACAAAACTAATTAAAAATAAAAGAGAAATAAAATAAGATTTGTTATAGATATATGCAATTTATTATAAATAAATCAAGTACACAGTTATGAAAAATTATTAAGTTCGATGAACTTTACTGTTTAATTTTAGCGTTATGTTTAAAGACACTTATAATGACTTTAAAGCGCAAACTATGTATCGACTAGATAATAATTTAGCTATATATAACGCTGAAAGTTCCAATAACGCCGTTAACTCCATAATTAAAAGCATCAAAGGCCATTAATTCGGTTAAATGCGATTAATATTGCGTTAAGTTTTCCTTTCTTTAATATGCAGATACACTTTCGAGTGCAGCTACCCGCTACTATCATTTACGGCCAATTTATGGTTTAATCAAAGTCGTTTAACGGGTTTATATACGTTCGTGTTGTAATCGACTTCGTTTGATTAAAATATATTATGGCGTGTAATTAAATAAAAATATACGCTTTTAGTAAGAGTATGATGTCTCATGGCTACAGATAGCTATAGGATGCGGAAATAAGAAACCTAATTGAGAATTATATTATATTATTAAATTTAATTAGAAATTGTATTAAGTATATAAGAATAAAACTAATTGAATGATATACAATAAAAATTTAACTTAAATTTTTTCATTTTCATTTCATTTTTAGATTATCTCTTTTTTTATAGCGGACAATGGAGCAGTGGGTCTCCTTTGTGATAAGAGAACACCACCGGCTATGGAAAATTTTCACTCACTCAGCGTACCGTTACAAGTAAAATTACCATTAGACTATGAGTTTTCTATGAACCCGTGGTTCCATTTCGGACAAGCTGGGCCAATTAGTGCGTCAACATTTGCTTCATCATGGCTCTCTCACGGATTAAAACCTTAAAAATTAAACTTAACTTAATATCTTATATATAATTATCGTTATAATATATATTATATAACGATAACAAATAATTTAAAGCATATTTGGTATTTTTTATATGATATAGCGGACAACGGAGCAGTTGGGCTTCCTATATCATAAGAGAACACCGCCGCCCATGGACAACAGCTTGACTATTATTGAATTAAAAAAACGATAAAACAAATAATTTAAAACACTATTACTAATTAATAAATTTCGCTAAATTAAAGGAAAATACAAAACTGCATTTAATAATAGATTGAGAGAAAATGTATAAACTGCTAAGGTCGTCGATTCACCCTACTTATTCTTTAAATTATCTTTCAAAAGATTCTTTGAACAAGGCCAGGGAATCGTCACGTACGTGTTAGCATAATAAATGTTGAAATAACAGAACGATCATTGGACCAATAACTTCAATGCACCATCGGACGTGTTTCATGTGCCAAGGATAAACAAAATTGAATTTATATTGAAGTAAAACATTTTAGTGTAATTTGTTGTTGATGGAAATTATTTGAATGCAAATTGAAATAATAATAAATTATGTCTTAAATTTTTATGATTATATTGTTATTTAGAAACTAATGGTAATCATTTGAACTTATTTCATATTTAGTGTACCTAAATCATGATTTAGTTTAAAGGCCGGCAACGCACCCGCGGGGTTGCCAGGCTAGGGGTGTCCATGGGCGGCTCACCACTAGCTGAGCCTCCTGCTAGTTTGATACCGTTTTTATATATAAAAAAAGATAATTGACATTTAAGGATTTTCCTATTTTCATACAATAAATATGTAGGAGTATATCATTAAGAAAATGTAATAATAAGATGAAGTTTGCTTGTTTTAAAAGATCTGTGTAAACTATTACACGTAAATGCGTGTAATATTTTAGAAAAATGACAACTTCTTCATTTTAATATATGTCATTATATAACTAGTCGCCTGGTACATGCTTCACGTATAAAAATCATCACGTATAGAAAGTTTCAAATTGACAACTAAATCCCCATTAAAAAAAAGATCCGCCATATATTTGATTAATTTGTAAAAAAAAATTATTAATGAAGAACAGCTCGACCGATTTTGTGTAAATGTCACGTAGACCATGAAATAAAAAGATAAGCAAACAAAGCCTAAACATTTGTTTTGTATAGGTGAGCCTATTCTTGAGTTATAAATTTACAACGAAAACTGACATTGACTTTAAAATACACACACACACACACACACATATATAATAATATATAATATATAATTTACAGCAAATGCAAAATGATAAACCGATATATTGTTATTTATAAAACTATTAGTTAAATGATTAAACCAATTACATAACGTTTTGATCGAATTCAAAATTAAGCTGACGTGAAAATGATTGGTTTGACAGCGATCTGCAAGGTAACAAAGAACGAGGAAGTTATTTCAAATTATTAATTTACGTAGGCATTTAAATTAGATTTCATCTAGGTTCTATATTGGCGGTACTAAACACCGTTTAGTAACATCTTATTATAGTACGGCCTTTTCGCTCGGTAATCAGACTATGACGTATTGAAGGTTATATTAGAAAAACAGATACAAAAAAATGCTACTGTACTTCAAAATCAAGGCTTTTGAAAAAAAAGAAGATTCAGTTATATATTTCTAATGATGTCAGTTAAGTGAAATACTTTAGTAAGTTACTTTGTATTTTTCATTGTAATCGCTTCGGTGTAACAGAAGCTACCTTGAAGTTACCTTGAAAGATAAAACTAGAGCTGTATTCTAAAAATTGTCATGTAATTATGAGTCATCAAATTGGTGCAATAAGAAATAATGTTATCTTAGTTTTAGTATTGGAACTAATGAATACCTAGTTATTTTTATCAATATATAATACAACTATTTTATTTATTTCATCATCATCATCATCATCAGCCCATTCAAGTCCACTGTTGGACATAGGCCTCCCCTAAAAACGCTTGGTCGCTTGGTTATTTGCCTTAATCACCACGCTTGGCAGGCGGGTTGGTGATCGCAAAACATCTGCTGTACTCGAAAGGG
>DWCF01007120.1:0-11179 GCA_018230265.1 Delias oraia | reverse complement strand
ACTAAGTGAAACTAAGTTCTCACGCTGGTATTATGTAAACCTGTGGTATTGCATTGGCAGAGCCGGCCTAGGTAATGCATCAGTACATGATTCAACATGGCTCTCCCACGTACAAACTGTCTTAACACTGGTTAAAACACACACTCCGCTACTGTCAAGCCCGTCCAAAGGCTGAATAAATTATAACAAACCGGGGTTCGAATCCTGCACCTTTGATTTTACGGTAATATTGAAAGCAGGGATAAGTGAAGATGATTTTATTAAACTATTATTGTAAACAAAAGAAGCGAGATATTCTGCCATTTTCATATGTAATTAATTAGATTCTATATTATAAGATATAATTATAGATAATATATATTATATGTTTCTCACTTTGTTGGCTTATATTGCCTTCAAGATGGCAATCAAATATCAAAATGATAGTAATGATCCTCTATTCCTTTGTTGCTTAGCAGGTATAGCTTAATTACCAGTAATCGCGTGTTTCCGTAATTAAATTAGATTAATTAAAGGAACAAGAATGGGTCGTCATTCGCCCTTAATACAATATACATTAATTGAAGATTTGAGTTATATGTGACGAGAAATGAGCGCTAACTCTTTTTACTATACACGAGTAAATAAAAACAAAGTATTTATGACAATAATGAATTATAAGTTATTCGGTTTCTGGAAGTGCTTGACAGTGGCCGGGTGAGTGTCTTAATGTTGTTGCATCCGTGGGAGAGTCATGCTGAAGCTCATGCATGCATTAACTAATTGGGCCGGCTCAACCGAAGTGATACCACGGGCACATAGAATACTTAGCAATGATATTTGTATTTGAAACGATGTTTCTATTGTGCTTCGCTGAGTATGTGACGATATCGGAAGCTTTAAAAATACCTATACGACGTAAAGGCCGGTAACACAACCAATACGCGGACGGATACGCGGGTTTCCATGCGCTGCGGTATTTTTTCTTATATAGGAAACCCTACATGCTCCGTTGTCCGCTATACCTTAAAAAATACGTCAAAGTATTATGGTTTATACAACAACAGTTAAAATTTGTGAAATTTCACAATTTTCATTTAAAATTTAATTCGTCTAGACATAGTTACAAAATTTTTAGAGAATCGTAAAATCGCTACATCCTTACACGTAAACTGGATGTCGCATTTAATTTTGAGCAAACATTGATATCTTTTCTGTACATAATAAATTACTGTACCTAATACGTAGATTTTACTTATGAAAGTGTCCCAATGAGGAACTCAAAAACAAAAGCCTACAAATCTTTCTTTCTACAAATGTCTTATAGAACACCAAACCTTTCAAATGATACGATATAGCTTACGAAATATTCATGAATAGCATTTTTATTTTTGATATTAACATTATAATACACACTTATTTGAGTTTTATTATCAAGTTCTATGAAGTCCGCAGAGTGTCTGTATGCGTAAGCCTCGTTCGAATTTAGAATTCTTTTTCGATTCGACTAAAATATTAAAGCGGAATCTATGATTCTATGGAAACAGTGAGCCGAAACTTTATTCGGCTATAAAGTTAGGTGAGATGTGATGACAGCGTGGTTTACGTCCACCATAAACAGACCAGCTGCCGAATAACTCCGCTGGTCTGCTAAATTGGAGTTTGCATCATAAAATGGTATACTTTTGACATCTCACAGCTAAGTAGTTTAATAAGTCTACCACGAAGCGAGAGGTATCGGGTTTGAATTCCTATCCGGAAAATTATAAATAATAATTTAATTTATAATTTATCTCTGGAAAGACTTGCCTGTGGCCGCGCGAATGTCTTAATACTTTCGCACCCGAGGTAGAGCCATGCTGAAACATATGCTGACGCACCAATTGGGCCGGCTCGTTCGAAGTGTTACGACGGGCTCACAGAATACTCAGCATGAAACAGTACTTGTACTGTGTTTCGCAGGGTGAGTGAGGATATCGGAGGTCCTTAATCATTTCAAGGGACATCGCTTAAGTGGCGTAAAAAGTCGGTAACACAATCAATGCGCGGAGTGTGGCACGGTTGTCCATGGCCGGCGGTGTTCTCTTACCATATTGGAGACCTACCTGCTCCGTTGTTCGCTATACTATAAAAAAATATACTTTTAGACGCCGAGTAGCGTACAAGTATGATGTTAAATCAAGTTAAGACTAATTTTAGTACCGAAATCTTATTTCTAATAATTTCTTTTGAACCTCCGATTTCAAATGGATTAAATTGAATATAAAGCAATCGAAATCTTTTATTCTAATGTAGAAATACTTATATAACGTTTATAGTAACAGAATTATACTTTAACAATAAATTTATAAACTTTATAAATTGTATACATAATATAAATTTTTTTAACGAACTTCCGAATAAGAAGGCCGAATTCTTAATATAACTCTTAATACAAACCAGAAAACTAGAACGAATGTTCTTAAAGATCTTCTTTAGATCTAAAGCTGTTTTAAGCTTAAACTCCAATTGAATTCAGTGAAAATATTCAATAGATAATAGAAGTTTCAAAAGGCTATTTAAAGGTCCGTAGTCGGATTAGCATAATTCATAGGGTCATAGATCAGGGCAAAAATGCTTCTAACGAGAGATGGAGGTAACGAACTGCCCTCAGGGGATCTACACGATAGAAATACGCGATTAGTGAGGGACCCAATAAATCAAACCATAGCGAAGTCTTATATTATGATTGCAGATATAATCTGAATCGATTATTATGAAATATTGCCTGCCTCATGCTTATTTCATATTGTTTTATTACCAAAAGTTCTGTATACTTTACAATTTTACGAAGTCATGTTAATGTCTAGTGTGAAAACTTTATAAATACTTATTACTTGCCAATTTAGCGTGTTAATATATAACACAAGCAGTTCATCATCATTTTTTAATCATTTCAGCCGTAGGACATCCACTGCTGGATACAGGCTTCTGTTTGGACCCCCATAACTACAATATGTTGATTTTATGTAAAATTATATAATAATTGAATTGAATAAATTTAGACCGTAAGATACTTTTATACAAAAGGAGTCACCAATAATTTTTCTTAGTTCCAATTTAGCTTGTTGGCTAATGGTGCGTGGTACCGATATTATTATGAGTCAACATGGAGAAAATTATTCCATGATCAACTTTAATAGTTTAATATACAATTTGTAATTACAACCAGACAAAGTAAGGTTCCTCCAAGGCCAATACAATATCACTTTATAGTTAGAATAATGTAGGTTATAATATAAATTTCAAGTTAGCGGGTTAGGCTGAATATGGGATTCAATATAACACGCAATAACGTTCAGGAAAATAGGCTAAACTAATAAATTAACATATATTTTTACTAACAAGTGTTTCCGTAACTTGAATTAACATTACGAAAATACGTAAATATATTTATTCAAATGAGCTGCCCTTAGCTATTTCGTATAAATAAGGTCAAAATAAAGGATATATTATTTTTCAAAGTCATTTTGTTTTTTTAGAATTGTCTAGAGACCTGAAAGCTTTGAGAAATCCATTTTCACTTTTATACGCTTCAAGATTTTGTCAAGGATAATCTTCATTGAGATGGATTCAAAAGTATTAAGTATAAACATGGAGGTCGGTTAAAATAAAAATCGTATAAAATGTTGGATCTACGAAGCCCCTTTCAGCAAGTGGGCTGATTTATAAACGCTCCGAGAACAATTGCGATTTTGCAATTAACGAATTTTGACTATTTTGCAAGGAAACATTAGGCTATTGGATTATTTATTCATTCAATTTAATTCACAAATAAGGTAATAGCACAAAAACAAACTCACACCGGCAACACAACCAATGCACGGACTAAGGTTATTGAAGGCGGTTGTTGATGGGCGACAGTGTTCTCTTACCTTAGAGAAGACCCACCTGCTCCGTTATCCGCTATACTATAAAACAATCTTTATAGAGTGGAGGACTAACGTTTCCGATACAACTAATACCGAGTCTAATGTTAAGTAATTTTTCTTTCTAATCGTTCCTAACATCCAAAAACAATTTTTTTTAAAAGAATAACTTTTTTAAAATGTATTTACATAGTTTTTACATTACGGCCACAAAGTCTATTAAAAAAAGTGTTATAAATATATTGTACCTTTGATTTGTTTAATATCAGTTAAGAACATTTCTTAACAAGACGTTTCTATGGCATTTAGAGTCGTGGACCATTACATAGCGGAATCAGATGATTTCAATGTGTAATGTAGATGTAATGTGCAAATAAATGATCTAATATACCTGTGGAGGTATTTCCAAACCAATTCGACTTGTACCTTCAAAAAGAGAGCGTAGCTAATCCCTAAAAGGTAGGCACAGAAGAGATGGAGTACCGCTTATTCTAGGTGAACCTCTGGTCGTCTATAAGAGATATATTAACTATATACATATATATAAAATAAACCAAGACTTTAAAAAGAAATTACGAAACTAAATATTGAACACCAGTAGTATTAGTCGATTTTCTATAAATATTTACTATGATAAATTAGGTCGGTAACACATTGAAGCGATTAATTTACCAATATCCGGCCATTTCCTCGGCCAGAGATAATACTTAATATTATTTATTTATGGTTCAATTAGCCAACTTAGCCAGCTTCCATTTATAATAAAAAATATCTTGTGTGTTTGTAAATCCCGTAGGTAGGTATAATTGTTTGGTTCGAGTGGTCATTGACCTCAGCGATGCAAGATAGTGTAGGACAGATCACAGGGATTCTAGACAGTCGTTAATAGTAACCTACTTTTTTTATTCCATTGCGGTAAACGAAGCAGATTGATCTCCTATATGGTGAGAGAACACCGCCGCTCTGAACAACTGAGCCACAGTCCGCCTATTGGTTGTATTGCCGGCTTTTTACGCCTCTAATGCGGCAATTTTAAGAGCCTCCGAATTCCTCACTCACTCTGCGAAACACAGTACAAGTACTATTTCACATTGAATATTCTGTGAGCCCGAGTCATCAGTGCGTCAGCATGTACTTCGGCATGGATCTCGGGTGTGACAGAATTAAGACACTTGCCCGGCACTGTCGAGCCCTGTCAGAGACCGAATAAATTTTAAATTAAATTATCATTGTCCGGATCGGGTTTCGAACCTGATACCTTTCGGTTCACGATACTCTTCTAAAACCATTAAGCTACGAGACTACATTAGTTATACAGCATAAATTAAAAATATGCCCAAATTAATATATCATTACCACAAGCCTGTTATATGTAAAAAAATATAATTTTGTTTAATTCAAATATTCCCGTGTATGAAACGTCACCGAACCTGACAGTGTGATCAGTGTTTATTGTCAAAATACTTGAACGATTATAAACGCGGTGATGCAGAACAAATGTTAAAATATTTATTCGATGATAAAACTAACAGAAAGCCAGAAATAAAGTGCAAGTGGTTTAGGAATCGGGATTAAGAATACTTAAATGCCGTTTCTTTTGTTACATGTAAAAATTGTGTTTGTTACGATCTATTAATCTAATCTATAGGCTAATTCTTACAGTTTACTTTTGTGTATCTACGTATAATTTAACTGAATAAATATTTTCTTACAAAGCAATTTAATTATGTTTTGATTGACAATGTCGTCCCATAATTACAAGCTAACATTACATCTAAATATATAAAAATCAATAACACTTTTCGTTGTGAATTTATAACTCTATATTGGCCTCACAGACGATTTAGATTTTGTTTGGACTATTTAGTAAATGGTTTACGTAAGTTTTTATTACATTTTTTGTAAGAAATGTAATCAATATATGGCGGATCATTTTGTTAATGGGAATTTTGGTGTGAAATTGCAACTTTTTATATAGCGAAGCACGTACCTCGTCGCTAATCCTATATGTATGTTATTTGAATCTCATTATTACACTTATGTACTGATTTCACAATATTTATCACACATAAGCTACAATGTTTGGCTTCGAAATATAAATAAAGTAAATTACCGCTTAGCAAAATTAATTACATTCTATTCATGATTTTAATGACATAGATGTTATTTCATATAATTTTACGGTACATACACTTATATATATTATATGTGATCCCGCATTATGATATCTCATAGTATAATTGGCTATTATTATTATAGTATAATACTGTATGTTGTGCGAACATCAAACAAAATATGTTATCCGTCTCCTCATCGAACAAGAAATTTTCGTATATGTATATTGGTAAAATTTACTGCCCTAATCACATATTTTTAACTTAAATATAAATAATTCAAACTATTATGCTTAGCCAAATTCCATTAAAATATAATAGATCATCATCATCATCATCATTCGGCCGTAAAACGTCCACTGCTGGACATAGGCCTCTCCCTTGGATTTCCATAAATATCTGTCGGAAGCGACCTGCATCCAGCGCCTTCCGGCGACCTTTATAAGGTCGGCTGTCCACCTTGTGGGTGGACGTCCTATGCTGCGTTTGCCGGTCCGCGGTCTCCACTCTTACACTTTTCGGCCCCATCAGCCATCCGCTCTACGTGCGATGTGGCCTGCCCATTGCCACTTCAGCTTGCTAATTCGGCGGGCTATGTCGATAACTTTAGGTCGTCTACGGATCTCCTTATTTATGATTCTCTCGCTGAGCGACTCTGAGCTTTGAGATGAGGCCGAAGGTGAGAGACCACGCCTCCGCACCGTAAGTCATCAAGCAACCGCAAGCAATAGATATACGCTCTTAATTTATAAAAAGCTGACAAAAATAGGAAAAAATATAAGTATTGAAACGAATTCGTTTAAAAGAAAAATCTTAGCCGTTTATTTGAGAATCGATAATTTTCCAATTAGTGAATATTCACAAATACCTTTACGATTTATTCACTCAAATTTGTCACATTTCCATAGAAACCATCGATACTGATGTATTATCACTTTTTTTAAAATCTGATATTTAATTTCAAATAATAAAACATATATTAAATAGGTATAAATAGTAAATACTTGATTGTTATATAACTAAATTATTAATACATCTTCTAGTTAACCTGTTTCATTATATAGTAAAATTTTCTGTTAGTTAAAAACATTTTTAATGTGGAGATCGTAAAATTAAAACTCTCTCTGAATATAAATTGTTTTAATGGTAAAAGTATAAAGATAGATCATTAATTTAATTTATCCTGATATTACTTAACATAAAAAGAACATATCTTTTTACCAGAAAGCTATTATGTAATAGTCTTTTTATAATTCTCTGCATGGAAGCTGCGTCTCAGCGCAAATTACAAATCTTTCCGGTCCAGTTATCTCTTATCTTGCTTAAGTAAAATCTGTGTCAGAAATTGTTTTTGACTCAATATTCGTTGCATGCTCACTAAATGAAATTTATATTTATATTGTTAATCTGGATTAGTTATGAGAGACTCGTAGCTAAGTGGTTTAATAAGCCAACCATGAAGCAAAAGGTATCGGGTTCGAATCCCAGTCCGGAAAATTATAATTTATTCGGTCTCTGGAAGGGCTTGCCAGTAATCGGGCGAGTGTCTTAATATTGTCGCACCCGTGGGAGATCCATGCTGAAGCATTTGCTGACGCATTAATTGGGCCAGCTCGTGCGAAGTGAATACCACAGGCTTGCAGAATACTAAATGTGAAGTGGTAATTTTCCTTGAAACGCTACTTCTACTGTATTTCGGTGTGTGTGTGTGGTGTAATTTCTATTATTATTATTAATTAATCCTGTATTATTATAATAACATAGAAAATTACTGAACAGAAAACATATTTTTACGTCAAAACTCTCAAAAATTTAGTTCCAACTAAAAAAATTTAAAAGTATGTTAGTAAATCTACCGTATAGTGTGGGGTTCTGCCAGTGAGAAATGTAATTTTAATATATTATATGTTTTATGCACAAATCGAAGGCCTTTTACGCGACCAGCATGGCAAGCTAATCAGGTACATCGGCCTTCCGAAATATCTCCTTCAGTCTCTCTGTTCCTTAGAAGGTCGGGTAAAACCAAACCCACTAAAGAAGCTCCCTTAGTGTCAATATCCTTCTAAGCGTTGTATAATTTCTAATCTTGCTGTATAATCTAATAATTAATTTGTATACAGACTTATAAGAGACCTGTACCTTATAAGGTCAATTTAAATATTTAGTTTATTTTGGGTCTTATAAGCATACCTACGAAAGGAGAGGTATCAGGTTTGGTTCCCGATCGGATTAATAATTTCAACTCATTTTGAAATATTGAAGAAAAAGATGGTGCATAACATAAAAGTGTGACGCGTAAACGAAAAACGTGACAATAAAATTATTTACAACGTCAATAAAGAAGTTTCATCTAAAAATTTGATAAAATTTTCTTTGACAGGAAGGCTTCGACAGTGGCCAAAAAGCAGATTTATCCTAGAAGTATTAAAATCCGTAGGAGAGTTTTGCTAACGCATATGCTGACGTACTAGCTGGCTCATCTGAAGTGTTACTAATTGCTCATAGAGTACTAGCATGAAACATTACCTTCTTTTACTTTGTTTCTCTGAGTGAGAAAATTTATAGGTCTTTGAAATTGTTAATTAATGCGGCGTAAAAAGCCGGCAACCCAATTCAAGCGCGGATTTGATTTGGGTGGATTGTGACACGGCTAGACAGCCGTGTCACAATCCGAGAACAAAGCCGCCCATAGATATGGGCGGCTTTGTTTTCTTACCAAAGAGTCTCCCCGCCATTGCCCTCTATATCACAAAAATAATAATAATTAGATCGAGTTTCGTAATTAAATACTTGTATTAAAACTGCAGAAGTGGCTCCCAAGAGGTCAACTCATCAGTTTTGTTGTTATTCGAGATTTACTTTACTCCGTTCAACTTGCCTTTTGTTTTAAATCGATTAACTTTTTGTAGAGAGCTGCTACAAACTTTTTGCAGGAACGGCTTATAGAAATTTTAAATTAATAAAAGATAAATATAAAAATAAAGATAAAAATAATAATATAAGATACCTGATGTTAGCATCAGATAGTAATACTGTACACATAATTTTTTTGTGACATAATTTAGATAATATATTTTTTAAAAGTAATCAATAAAAAATAAATATAATTTTATAATGGTTACGTTAAAACAATTTTAAGAACAAGATTGCATGGAAGAAAAATTAAACAGTACGTTACCATTATAAGATTTTTTTTATTGTTTATTCAATCAAAATCTATATTTATACAAAATATAGTTTATATCATTACTTAAAGGAGTATATTTATTAATATCATTATATCGTTCTATTTTTTTATATTAGAGATCTATTTGTCTTTACGAAAAAAATAAAAAAGGTATTTTGTTTTTAAAATTCGTGCCTGAACTAATCCTACCACTGAGTGTTGGTACATCTCAATGTTCTTAATGCTATCTGTCTGCCAAAGCTAATCTAGGAATTTATATTCCAGTCTAAATATATTAAAAATAATAATATATATTCCATTAAATACAAACCCTACAACAATACCGTCTATAATTATTGTGTATAACGTTAATTAAGGATTAAAAAATATAATTATAATTAAAAAAAAGAAATTGAATAGTTTCTACTAAAATAATTTTAAGAATATTACGTACCTTTTTTTAGAACATTACGTACATTTAAAAAACCGTAATTTTAATAAGATTTCGTCCTTAAGTGAGAACGTGTTTCTTGATCGTACATTCCTTGAATATATTAAAGATGGTAGGTATTTTGATGCTTGCAAATATTTGTAATTTAAATTGTCTGTATGCATTGCAACTTTGTATCACAATCTAAAATTGCTTCTGGATATATTTAAACACGTTAAACTTAAATATATGCGTGGCAGTAATGCCCAATAAATTTAGGTGAAACAAAATAAAAAATTGTACGGATATACAAAACATTTGCGACTTTATGCGTTTAGTAATGGAAACCGATTCGTAGAGAGATAACAATTGAAATGTGCAGTGTTTGAGCTCACAAGCGGAGCGTTCAGCGATAAAAGATATTATGTTCAGCAATAATTACTTATTGTAACATATTAAATACTATATAATCTATACACGTATAATGTATGATTCGGTAGTTGCAATAATATATACTCAGTTACGTTAAAATATTTTTTTGTAAAAAATTATTGGTATCTTATTTGAGAGCTTCGTATCTTAATAGTTTTAAAAGTGTACCATGAAGGGAGAGGTATCGGGTTCGAATCCCGGCTCGGACAATTATAAATTATAATTTAATTTGTAATTTACTCGGTCTCTGGAAGAGCTTGACAGTGGCCGGACGAGTGTCTTAATAATATCGCACTCGTGGGAGAGCCATGCTGAAGCATACGCTGACGCACTAATTGAGCCGGTTCGTTCGTAATGATACAACGGGCTTACAGAGTACTCGGCGTGAAACGGTATTTGTACTGTGTTTCGCAGAGTGAGTGAGGATAACGGAGGACCTTAAAAGTGCCGCTTAAGCAGCGTAATAAGCCGGAAACATAATCAATCAGCGGACTGTGGAGCGTTTGTTCATAGGCGGCGGTATTCGTTTACTATATAGGAGACCTACCTGCTCTGTTGTCTGCTTTAGAATTTAACAAATATTGTTGTTTAGTCTTAATATAAAAATAAAAAAATACTTATGTTTATTTGTTACACAATAAGAGTAAATACAATTTAAAATATTATAACATAATACGATATATAATATACATCTCATCACCAATATAATGTTTAGACGAACTTTATAGAATGAGGAAAATCATTAAAGATAATGATGTTTCTTTGTAAAGATTCGTTATATTGAATTACTCTAGCGCCTGATATTCAGTACAGTTGACCTTATATTTCCATACAGAAATAAATTCGTTTGATACTACTATCCTTATACTATGCAAAGCATGATTTTATCTTACTTTTATATGAACTGGCAAGTCGCCCGCTTCAACATAGTACCGAAAGTAGCCATTACGGATTATGCATACTTAACGGCCGTTATAACGATAAGTAACGGTGATTTATGTGGAGGGAGCATTAAGTTGTTAAGGCTTTTGAAGCTTTTCAGAGCCAATTTTTAAGGTTCACTAATATTGTTAGTATATATTCACTGGATAACGTGAAGAACTTGATAAAAGTTAAATTATTATAAGAGATAATTTTCAAATTTAAATGT
>DWCF01007119.1:0-11180 GCA_018230265.1 Delias oraia | reverse complement strand
CTTGCTCACTGCCTCCTCCAGCTCATACATCTTCTCGTCGGTCCTCAGAGTGCGTGCGTTATATGTCGCCAGGTGCATGGTCGTTGGGTGGCGGTAGCCGTGCCGCTGCCGGAGATTCTTCGCATCCCCTGCCCCACCAAACCCACAGCCGCTACCGGAACTGGGACTAGAGGGGCTGCCGGGGCCGTACATTCTTTGTTTATATCATGGGGGTTATTATGCCTTAATGACCACCCTTGGCAGGCGGGTTGGTGTTCGAAGAACATCAGCTGTACTCGAAAGGGTGCTGCTGCCCACCCTCCGGTGAAGTGTCCTTTAGTCGCATCTTACGACATCCCATTAGAAAGACTGGCAGTGGTACTATTTTGATTCGGCAACCACACGGACAGGACAGGACTTTTTGTTGACCTATATGAAATTTTTCTTGATTAAATTGGGTTTTTTGTATTGTTATGAATTGATTTAGAGCAATTATTTATTTAGTATTTTTATACATATAGCTGACATATGTTTTTAATAAGGAAAGAGTGATTCTAATTCTAATCATCAGATACTATACCTACATAAGAGCGACTGAAACGAAGCGAAGCGAGGCCTTATTAATGATTTCGCCATGATAATTAAGAAACAATATCCCGAGTCTATTAATAATAAATTTATCTCTGCCAATTACTTCTTAATTATGTCATCCGTAATATTATTACGATTTCTCATTATTACGTTAAAATAAATTTATTACTCCATAAACACATTCCAAATTGCATAACAGTTACTACAAACTATGTGAAACAAAACGAAGTTCCAAGGGCTAAGATCCCAAACTGTTACTAAAGGTTTACAAAATTATTATGCATTTATCTTTCGCCTTTTATAGCAGTTTGGACAGACTCAAATTGTTTGAGTAGTTTTTGAGTTTACTCATCACAGCTTTACAATTATATGATTATAATTAAAACTTACGTAATTTTAGGCGTTTTCATTTAATTTTCCATCAAGTATAGCTAATTTAATTGTTGCCTCGTGATCAGAACTGAAAATCGAACGGTCTTTTTATATCAGCAAAATTCAGAAAAATTGTACTATTGTGGGTATTCAGCGAGAACTTTAAAATTTAGAAACAATAGATTACTTGAACATTATTCAGATGTTTTAAAAAATTTAGAACTTTTATAAAAACGCAGTTTACTTGGTTGAATAAAAACCATTTAAAAATCCGATTACGGAAGATCCTCCTTTGTTTATGTCAAGTTGCGCTCAATAGAATAGTCAAGAAACTCAGTCGGTTTTTTTTAAATATAATATACATTACATACAAATTAGGATTTGGAGTGACATTCAAATTTAAGCGTCAGTATAGCTTCTAAAGCTTCTAAGCTTAGTCTTTTTAATAAAAAAATAAAATTTATTTAGTGATAGTTCTTGTACAGTACTGATAGTGTTGATAGTACGGCATCCTACTCGTCAAATATTTTCCCAAATCCTTTCTTATATAAAAAGCTGTGATAGCAAATATTAGAATACAAAGAAATGTAAACTCCTCCATTCAGAGTCGGTAAATAAAGCTCAAGCAATTACTCGTTAATTAATTACGTCATTCGCAAGCTCTTTTCTATTTCTTGTCACAACCTTATTACAACTTTGATTAAATGGACTCACTCCACGTTTCTCTATTATATTATATATGATTTTTATTCAGAGCTTTTCTTTCTTTCAGACCAAATAGTTTTCCATAATATTATCGCGCTTTATCAATATTCTATTCAATTTCCGTGAGAGAGCCATGCTGAAGCATATGTGGATAATTATCCTTTATTAATTGTATATGATTCAGCAATTGAAATATTTTCAGCAATTATAATTGGTCCGGCTCGTCCGAAGTGGCACGGGCTCATAGAATACTCAACGTGAAACGGTGCTTGTACTGTGTTTCGCTGAGTGAGTGAGCTGATATGGGAGGCTTAAATATGTCGCTTGAGTGGCGTAAAAAGCTGGCAACACAACCAATGCCCGGACTGTACTCTCAACTCTGTAGCGCCCTTGTCCACGGGCGGCGGTGTTCTCTTACCATATAGGAGACCCACCTGTTCCGTTGTCCGTGTTCCGGTTAATTTCATATACATTCATTTTAATGAGGCTGTTTACTTTACACGAATTACAATACATAATTGTAGCTGACGTTTAAAATATTAAATAACCGCATACGAAATTAAAATTCGAATAATAAGAGTATTTTATCATCATTTGTATGGAATAGTTTATCATAATTGTAGTACTGCAAGGTCTAAATGAGTTGAGGGTGGCCATGGGCAAAAGAACGCTTATCCTAGGTGAGCCTTTTGGTTATCTGCAACCATTTCCATAGTACTGTAGGTAACTTATTTCACATTTTTAAAACATTGTTTTGCATATTTCAATAAAGTGTTGTGAGAGCGTTGGGAAGAGTATCTTTGTGAAGTGATTAATGGTTCTTCTTGTCTTTGGCTTTAGTCTATGTTAATTTGTGTTGATAATAAAAGTATGTATAAGCCAGTATTATTCGTATATATTATATTAATTATAAGTCACTCTACAGAATCAGCTATCTGTAGCGGTATTTCGAAACCATTACGTTTTCAGGGTCTTAATATAAGTAGAGTAATAATAATACCTTTACCTAAAAGGCCGGTAACATACACGCAGTATAATTAGGGCTAAGGAAATCCATAGACATAAGACCGTTGTCGTAGTTGATCCTGCTCACCTTGCGTTATTAAAAAAAACATTCAAATGAAAAATGTAAGGTAATTTTAAAAAAATAGGCAAAAAACAACTTACGGACCGTTCGAATTCCATTAAAACATAATATAACATATCATCTGTGAAATTGTGAATGGCAATATCAACATTGATACATAAATTAATTCAATTTTACACGCTCTTAGATGCTTTATTATCATGTTTTATTATAAATTACCCGTGTTCTATTAAAATAAAGCCTCTATCGAAGCGACGTAGTATACTAAAATGATTAGGGTCACGATTTATGCACGCTCTTATTATATTAGCCGATATGACGCGTGAACAATTTATTAGACACTTAAATAACTCGCCTGTACTATCATTAAGGCCATACCTACTTTAAAAGGATTAGAATTTTTTATTAATGGGGCTTCAATGCTTTTCTTTCTATATAGTTACTTTGCGCTAAAAAAATATGCAAAAGAAACTACAAAATACGAAAAAAAAAGTTTTGAAAGCCTCATAGCTAAATAGTATTAAAAGTGTATCGTGAAGCGAGAGATAACGGGTTCGAATACTGGTCTGGACAGTTATAATTTATTCGGTCTCTGGAAAGGCTTGACAGTGGCCGGGCGAGGACACCCAATCTGCTCAGTTGTCCGCTATAGAATAAAAAAAATGAAAATTGTTCAAATGTTTATTATGTATATGTTTATTAAGAATTATTGCCGATCATATAAAACTGTGTTCAACCTTCAGTTTTTTTTAATATAGTATAGTTTACAACGGAGCAGGTGGGTCTCCTATATGCTAACATGATGATGGATGAGAACCCCGCCGTCCATGTTCAACCGCACCACAGTCCGCGTATTAGTTGTGTTTCCAGCTTTTCACGCCAATTAAGCGGCATTTTTAAGGGCCTCATCCTCTGTCACTCACGTTGAGTATTCTGTGAGCCCGTGGTATCACTTCGGACGAGCTGGCCCAATTAGTGCGTCCACATATTCTTCAGCATGATTGATAGATATTATGTAATACAATAGAATATACATAAATAATCTTAAAAGCAGTAAATATTTTTATCATCCGTGTCATAGTGCAGAAAGTGGCGTAATAATTTCCCTAAGGGTCTTTGGGTCACGAGCTCAGCTTGTTACGGTACGTCTAATGTATTCACAAAATAAGACATCCTTCGAGGCTATCCTACTATGTAAATCAAACTAATTTTAACGTCATATTACCTTTTTTGTTTGTAGTATCTTCACAGCTCTCTCTGCTGTTAATATTAAAACAATATTATAATTATATAAGTCTCTCTTTTATGATCAAAACATTAAATAAAAATGCCGTTAACGCACCCGCGGCCCTGCAATGCTTAGCAGTGTCTATGGACGGAGGACCACTTATACTAGGTAAGCCTCCTGCTTTTTAGCCATCGTTTCCATTTATTCCATTACAAATGAATACCTAACACGCTTGTAGGTAATGAAAATAGGTCATTAAATAGATATATACCTATGACCAAGCGTCTTTAGGGGAGGCCTATGTCCAGCAGTGGACTTGAATGGGATGATGATGATGATGATGATACCTATGATTGTCTTATGTTTTATTATATAAATAAATATAAAGAAAAAATAAAAAAAAGTTTATGACAATTTTACAAATGCATATTTTTAAAATAAATAAGCGTACAGATTAAATTTGGCAAAATCATATTCATTAGAATATCCCAAATAGGAGATATTATATTATTATTATCTTTTTGAAAGCACTTTCAAAATTAGTTGAAATGTTTCTAAAACGTAAGTTTCTTTTACAGTTCAGTAATTGTTTCAAAACGATGCATTTGTATACACTCGTGGAAGCAGAAATTCGATCGTAAGGCACTTACATCTCCTTTGAGAGACGATGAATATTTCCTACCATAAATCCATATTTCCCCACAATATTTTCCTTTGATGCATTTACATAAATTGACACTTGCACGTAGATTTGAAAATATAGCCTTATAGATTCGCACTTGGATTTGAAACGAGGTCAACCTTAATATGATAGCTACTCTAATAATATTTTCATCCACTCATGTGTTTCAATCTGCGAGCCTGTTTCTATGAAACATTTTTTAAGCTATATTTTTATGAAAGTTCAGTTAGAATATTGGTTTATAGTTCTTTTTTTTTTCATTTATTTTCAATGGTGTTCAGAGTTACGTACAAGACTTACACGTACACTTTTACTACCTTTACCATAAACTATAAAAAAATATATATATTCACTATGACAGTTGGAAGTTTTGAAGTAACCTATTTCAAAAATCAAATTAAAAATATTCATTTATAATACGTTCCGTTTGAAATAAAATACATATCTTTAGGTGAATGTTTAACACTTTTTATATTCTTTAGCGGATAACGGAGCAGGTGGGTCTCTTATATGGTAAGAGAACACCACCGCCCATGAGCAACCGCGCCTTTTAACTCTCCCACTCTTCGAAACACAGTACATGTACCGTTTCACGCTGAGTATTCTATGAGCCCTTGGTATCACTTCAGACGAGCCGGCCCAATTAGTGTGTCAGCATATTCTACAGCATGGCTGTCCTACGAGTGTGAGATCAAGATGATATTTTGATATCAAGAGTAGTGGCTTTAATTTGTCTTATAAGTAAATCTACGAATCCAAATAAAACAAATACAGTACTACTGTTTACGTGGCTTAAAAACCGCAATCCACAAGCTGAGATAACCTACATGTAATTAAAATACAAGTGTTTCCAAGCGTGCTACTCGTGTAACATAGATATCCATTCCGGTTAACATTTAATTTAACTTGATAATATTCTGGCAATATATTTATGTGTATATATTGCCACATACGGTATTTTGATAATTTCTAAAGACTTAATAATTGCTTTATAAAGCATTGCAATTAAGTGTTTTCATAAAATTATTTGGTTGTTTCGATATAGAAGTCTATCCATAATTATTCTGATTAAATATCTATTTTTATATGAATAAATATTTGTGATGTATTTTTCATGCGCAAGAGGAAAAAGTATATTCAAAGAAGTGATGGTTAATTCTTAGTATGGTGAATGGTAGCAGGTGGAATTACGATCTTTAACAATAAATTAAATAGAAGTATATATATTACTCTAAAACATTCGAATGCAATACGTTGTGAAAGCATTTGAGATATCATAGACAACGCGATATGCAATTAAAACGATAGATGTGGAACAAGTAAAATTGTGTTCCTTTGTTTCTGTAATACAAATCTGCTAGGTTATTCATACATTTGCAAGTAGAAGTTATATAAGGTAATGTTGGAACTCGATAATCATAACTTTAGTGCGGCTTGGAGTTTGCCCAGCTATCGCTTTTGTATGATAAATGTATGGCATTGCAACTTATAGGGAGTTTACAGGCGTCATTAAAAAACTCGCTTCATTTATGTCTCGCGTGTGTAAAATAACACTGTCATATAAAAAATAAATTAATCCACAATTTTTCAGAAATAGTAAAAATATTGTAAATAACATTTGAAACTAAATTATATACTTTTAGACTGATTCGTTTTTAAGTAGAAGTATATAATATTTATTTCGTATAATATAAATCCTAGTTACCGTATGTATACATAAAATTATATACAAAACCTTGTCTTATAAGACATGACGTTTTAGCCCTATTTGCCACTCTGTAAAATTTAATTAAATATTTAATTAAACTTGGAGTAATTCGAACTTTTATTACAATATAATCATTAAAGTTATCAAACAAAAGGTAATATAAGATATTCTATTATAAATTACAATTTGTTTGAACATTTTCGTACTTCAACGTGTCATAATAGAAATTACAACTGTAGAAATAATACTTGACATGTCATTTTAAATTTAAATATAATAAACTTCTAAGAAATATCATTTTCTAATTGAACATTTACTTAAGACTATCTAACATTCGTTATTACAACTGGTATGATTGGAGAAGTAACCATTCGATTCTCTGAAAAAACATGAAAATATGTATTGCACCCATAGTAGTGCCATGCTTCAGCATATACACAAATTAGACTGGACCATCCGAAGTTACACCACGGGCTCACAGAACACTCAGCGTGAAACAGTACTTGTACTGTGTGATCCTCTGAGTGACATATCACATTCCTATGAAATTTAGCCGCATCAGCGTTGTAATAATCCGGCAACACAACAAAAATCACGGAGTGTACCGTGTAGATATTTCATAAGGGTATATTTTAAGGGGTACTCTTAGCATATAGGAAAACCTGCTCCGTTGTTCGCTGTAGCATAATTTTTTTTAAATCCATTTGAAAACCTATTTCCTGTCGTTTTAAAAAACAATAGTCACCAATTGTTTCTTAACTGTGCTGTCGCATTCCCATTAGTATAAGACTACTCTCATTAATAAATCCAATTCAATACTTTCAAAGAAACGGGCTTGAATCTAAACACTGAACGGAGGTCCGAATATGTTCAGACTTTCAGGAGATAACTTTTCAAATAAATCAGTAGGCACTGCAGCGAAAGCCAGAACGCTTTCATACTCCAACTCTTTGTTATCTCGAAAAGAGTTTTGACTTATTTCGCATTCCGTATGTTTTCTCAACTTTAAAAGATAATTTTATTCGGCCAAATTAAGATTCTTTGTTTTGTAATCATAAATCATTCTTCACCCTTGGGAAATGCCTTATTTTGTGAATTTAATCTTGCTTCCATTGTATTCTGTAATGTAAAAAGAATAATTATGAGATATATCCATGATTTAATGTTACAATTTTAATGTTACAAGAGTTATTAATAATGGTTACAACTCTAGCATATATAGGATCAGGAACCGACATTTTTTTAATACACGCAATTCACACCTTATTTTAATTATATTACAAATTCATCTGCTGGTACTAGGTGCGCACCGGGAGATGATTTGCACACAAATGGTCGTACCTTTTTTTTGGATTGGCGAACTCGTTGTGTGGCCATAAGGGCCTTACAGCTTAGCTCAAACTGGAAGGAGCAGGACATCTGGCTGTGGTCGTTCCTCAAACAATCATCGCCTTTTATATTTTTCCAACAGCGACTTCATCTGTTATATTGTTTCGGCGATGAGGCGATGACGTCACGCCAGTTGCACGCGTCACACACGCCGGCGATGCCGCCATATTATAACATGTAACAGTGTATTATTCCAATATTATAGTAATGCGTTGTGTGTGATCCTATGTATTATTTATATACATCTGAAACGTATTAAATAAGAACCCTTTACAATTTGAAATGAGAACAAAGATTTTGAACAAACTATTTTAACGTCAAATTAAACAACTACAGCAAAATTTTCCAAGATTATATCAAATATGTTTTCTATTTAAGTAAAACCTTTAGAACTTATTTCTATCGTCTGATATTTAATATAAATATAACTCAAGAAAATCTCATTATGTAAGTAATATACATTCATTTAGATACATCTAATCTGTTTTATCAGTTACACAATAAATTTACAGTTCAATTAATAGAACTCAACTAAAAAATATTTTATATTCAATTGAATGACTTATTGTATGTAATTTCATGTTTTATTTTATTTTGCGTTTTTAATTCAAAAGTTTACTTTAAATTGCTACTATTTTTCCTACTTTCTTGAGAAACATTTCTTTGCATGTTGTTAATAGACTAACTGAAAGTTAAGTAAAAATAATAAAAGATTAAATTAATATTTTATTCCATTATTTATAATGGTTCGCTTTCTTCTAAGCCATTTGTGTAGGTCTCTTTTTAAATTATGTACAAATTTCTAACAAAACTGAGTTATTTTTAAAGCGATAAGTTTAATATAAAAATTTATATTTTATAGTCTTGTTGTATGTTCATAAAACTTTTCTTATTTTAAAATTAAAATCATATAAATATCTGCTGCTTATGCTGACAAAGGAACTAATTTTAATATATGGTTCATATTATTAAAATTTATTACCGAGAACAATAAATTATTTATCTCTTTATATTCCCTGACAAGAAAATCTGAAGAATTCAACTTCGAAATCCATTACGAATAAGGGTCCAATCTGCGGGATTTTATTGAATAACTTAACTTTTATTAAAATCCTGTTTGCGACCTACTGCTGCCTGGTGAATTCCATTTACCTACTTATTACAATAATACTAAAATAAACTTATATATCTGGGAAATTGCTCACACATTTTAATGAAGCTTAACCCAGAGGCCACAAATAATGTCACATTAAACTAAAATAAATTTAGCCGATAAATTTACAAAACAAATGGCCCATCAAAAAGAATGTTGCATTGCCGAATTGTATCGGTAGGCCAAAGTGTCAGCTGAAATATGACCAACTTTCATGCTGGCTATCTCAAATAACTGCGTCAATAGCTCATTAAACATTCGAAACATTTCTGAGCCCTGTGAAACCAAATTAAACGAAAATTTAAAAGTAAAATTTAAAAGTTTGTAATTGTTTACAGTCATTTTTACTTAAACATATATCAGACATAATTAAGTACAGAAGAGTCTTTCATCATTGTGAATAAATTCTAACAGATTAGAAAATGTTATAATACGGAATGTGAATGTTAAAATGCCGGGCGTGGCACTGAAATTTATTACTTCTACTAGTTAGATTTGAGCTTTAGTTTACATGAACACGTAATAAATTAACTGTTATTAAAACATGACTTATTGAGTGACTCTAAAGATTTTTGCAGTTTTAACCACGTAAATTGCGATGGAAAGACGATCTCACGAAGGTCGCGGGCAACCACTGGACCCAGATCACTCAAGATCGTAACAGGTGGGCGTCATTGGGGGAGGCCTATGTCCAGCAGTGGACTTGATAAGCTGATGATGATGATGATGAACCATGTAAAAATATATAAACTTTTTAACATGAATTTTAAATATTTAGAAATATTTAAACGTATTCATTAACTTAATAGTTAAACAGAATAAATATCACTCAATTTCAGTCTGTTGCGGCGAAATGTATTCTTTCGGGTAAAGTTAATATTTTTTATTAAATTATAGTGCACGTTCCTACCTATCTCGTATAGCCAAGCCTTTTATATTCTACAAATATATCATGGAGAAGTTCGTTTTAAAAATACAAAGAGCGCTTCTCGGGCATTCAGCGATGTCATTTTACTATACATTTATGCAAGGACGGCTCCCAATATTCCATTTTAATAAGTAGAACTTGAATTGCAAGCGTCGTTATAATTGAAAAATACAATGTTTGCAATATCGCAAAGCGCGTCAACGATTGCATTTTGGAATTGCAATATGAATGCAGTAAAAGCAGATAAAATTTAATTGAACATGTGCAGTGTTTCCCTCCAATTCAATATGGCCGCCGACGTTGTCAGATTAGGTCTGCTTAATGTTACTATTTCATCCTGCGAACAATTAAACGAAGGCTAAGTTAGACTTTTCAACTATAATGGATATCTGTATTCTGGGAGGCATTTATTACTCTTGGCTAGAGCTAAACCATTACAAAGTTTTAATTAACGAGATAAGAACATTTTATTAGAAGACAATGAACCTTTTTGTCTGGTAATTTGGAATATTTTTACGTTTTGTTTCGTTGTTGAGTTTGTATTTTATTATTCTTGTGGAAAGGTTTAGAGGGCAATTGTTTATTTTAGTAGAAATAAATTTAATTAGTATAATATTTTAATTACACAGATTTGTTTGATCTGACTACTATACAACTACCATTGAGCAAATATTCTTTGAGCAAAATATCTATACACATATAAACACATATATTGTAAAACAAGATGGATAAGATACATAAATTTGTAAAGTTTTTAGTTACATTTCTCAAAGGACTTCGCACGTTTAGGTACGTAACAAATATTTAAGTTGAACAGAGGAAGGATTACTTTGACGTCCTTTTAAATACAATTTATTTTGATAGCAACAACCTCCTTACATTAAACACATAAGATACTAAAACCCTACATAAACTTCACAAAATATACATTCAAAGAACAAGTTTTTGGAAAACGTTCAAACATTAAGGAAAGTATTAAAATTATTTAAAAATGAAAAAGTATATCAATAATGTTGTCTTAATTTCATTACATATGTATACGTCACAGTATTAATTATGGTAAACATTATTAGATTTGTTGCAGCTAGAGCTATATACACTATGTTGTTGACAATTGATATATGTCAACTGTCATTTTAATCAAGGTATCAACAATAGTCTGGAACATACCCAATTCTGTGACATGTTGACTTTAAATTGTGCTCTGCAAAACTAAACCATACTGTAGACAGAACAGCAGGAAACAAAAATTTATAACATAGTGAATAATATTTTTATATGGATCTAATGGAGAAGCTCAGAGTCACTCAGCGAGCTATGGAGAGGGCAATGCTCGGAGTCTCGCTGCGAGATAAAAT
>DWCF01007118.1:0-11180 GCA_018230265.1 Delias oraia | reverse complement strand
CACACGATGGAAAGACGATCTAACAAAGGTCGCGGGCAACCGCTGGATCCACATCGCTCAAGATCGCAGCGGGTGGTCTTTGGGGGAGGCCTATGTCCAGCAGTGGATTTAGATGGGCTGATGATGATGATGATTCTTCATTATAAGGTTAATAATACTGATAAAAGTTTGTTGCTAAACAAAATACTCGTAAAATAATGTTTTCTCTATTTCTACGTACCTATTTCTAACAGCTCGCCGCGGAAAGGCGAATAATATAGGTATTATTACCTAATAATTTAATTCTCATGTTGTCATAGAAATAATCTGTCTTATGGAACCAAATAGCTAGAAATTTAAACCGCCTAGGTGTCAGTTATGCATACAATATTTAAAAAGTATCTCGCTCTAACATGTTTTATTAGAGTTTTGAATATTATAAAATTAATTACAAAATAATTTATAAGAAAATGACCTAAAATGTCCAAACAATAGTAAATAGCAATTTAAATAACGGAAACATATTTTGGATAATAATTTACCTATAAAATGCTTATCGAATATTGATAAGTCAGACATTATAAGCATTAAGAAAAGTCTAATAAATCTAAATTTATTATAATATGATCAAATAAAAACCCCGATTTCGGATTCTATAATATGCTTCAACAAATCTCATATGTGTAGTACACATTTTAATGATTTTGATATTTACGATATTTAATAGTAATTTTTATTTTAAAATTAAAAATAAATATGCGTTCCAGGACAAAGTATGGTGTTCAAAGTAAGTTTAGAATTTAACCTTCAAAGATCACTTCAAAATATGCTTATTATGAAACATTTGGAACAAAAGCACATTTAAAATAAGACATAAGTATGGTACGTGGAGTTCACGTCGTTTCAACATAATTATAGCTTTCATTTGAAAAGATTTGAACATTAAGATTGTGATTTGGCTACTTGTCTTATTGCTAATCTGCAATATATACAGCCCGAAATAAATACTTCAATTAATTTACTAAATGGATAAAATAATTCATCATTTTTTTCACTATAAACCATCTGATTTCAGAAATCTACGGAAAAACTCTTTGCCAGTTAGCATTCGATCGTGGTAAAATGTATATACAAATACAATCCAATCTACAAACGATTGCGATGGCCCTTAAGAATGCCTTTGTTTCAATATATCAGATTGCCTTGACAAACTTTAGTATGCATTAATAATTTTCTGCAAGTTATTACATTTTAGAGGTGTGTATATTTGTTGTGAACTGTATAATAGCTTTAATTATTATGTGATGAGATTTTTTACTAGGCTGGAAATATCGCAGAGCATTAATACTTTTATATTAAACATATTACAATCGTATATAAAAAAGCAAACTGGTGAAATGGTGCTTTATTAGGTATATTATAAAACATATTTCGCACTAAGAATAAGTCGAATCAAGTAAATCTTTGTAGATTTTTTTTCCTTATTTTTATAATTAGAAATATACTCTAGAAATACTAAATGCACAGAAAGAATAAAGAATAGTAACTTAGTGCAGGGCATTTAAAAAAGTATTCTGAATATCTTATTGTATAATAAATAATGTATCGAGTGAATCGGCATGATTATTCTCTAATTTCAGAAATTGTTCATCGTACGGTACCTATCTAATTTTTCTTAAAACCTAGCGCATGAGATCCGAATCTTATACTTGACACACATAATTGGACAAAGCACTGGACTATACCTATTAAAATAGAACTCTACATAGCCCTCCATAAATTTTTATTTCATTTGACTTCATCTACATTCAATTAAAGTTCATACCACGATGAATTAATACAATCGTTGAATTCGGCAAATGGAAATTTCATTAGCGCGGCACAAAATTTACGTTAGTATGGTCGGGTAACAAGCCTCCTTCTAGCCTATTTTATTAAAGCGGGAGTGATATTTAAGTGTCGTATTTAGAGCACAAAATGCGGCTTTGGTCCCTGTTAATTAATATGCGCTGTTGACATATAAATATACCTTAAGCAATTACTGGGCGGTGGGTTTATTTGTGTATAAGATCTCAGGATCTCGGCTGACATAACAAGGTGTTATTTCTAACATTTATTTCTAAGTCAATTTGAGGAGATTCTTTTAATAACAATGCTTTGAGAAAACGTTTAATCTAACTATTTAATTAAATTATTTATTATCACTCATAATACTTAGGTACTGCTTCCATGGACTATTCGACTCCTTACTTTAATTGAATTGAAATGTTTCAAATAATTCTTTTAAAGCCAACGTTTAGTAAAATCATACACATTGTGCCAACTTTGCTATAAAATTATAAGATACCTCTACAAAAAATATTTATGAAAAAACGCAATATTTCGAACCAATTATCGATACTTTAAAGTTCCTTGGATTCTTTCATTTGGACGTGAAAATATAACATTTTTTTTCTAAGGAGGTAGGATTCCGTTTGTATACTTGACTATTCTGATGAATCATGCTGATCTCAATAAAAGCTAATCTTTATAGACAAAAAAGTAGAAAAAAATGTTGTCACCTAAACAAGATTTTATTTCATGAAAATCAGATCTACGATTAGGGTACCATACTTTGTAGATTTATTAAGTTAGATATATAATTTAAAGTTATTTTTTAACTTTAACCCTCTTTCGTATAAATAAAAAGATCAAAAAATATAAAAAAATATAATATAAAAAATTTATTATATTATAAATATAACAAAAAATATTTATAATATAAATGCTATAAATTTTTTGATTAAAATTTTTTTAGTAACGAATATTTACCTCGAAACAAAAAATTTAAATATCTTGTTTGTTCCGTATAAGAACTATTTGATACTATTTTATTTGCACAGAGAAAATACTAAAAATTACATCTCATTATACCTACGATTTAATTAATTCCATCTGGTACAAATACCAAGAATCAAGACGCATCCATCAATCGACTTATTCAATTATACTTAATAAAGCAGACTGAAATATGAGAGTGTATATTTAATGATGTTAACATTTCCCATAAGAATGGTTATTTGTATACAATAATATTTTTTAAATAATCTTTTATAAAACATTTATAACTACATCTCATATTTCATTTATATGTCAGATTCAGAGACATTATAATAATTAATAACCTAGTATTTGAATCAAATGACTTTTTAATATATTAAAGACTGATATATTAAGATCTCTATCAAATTTTTCCTCGTTTTTTTCTTTTAGATTTTTTGGAACTCAAAAAAATTGTATCTTTAGCCAACACAAGTTTTATATAGTATTTTTTAGCGATAAAAATACAAGTTTCTTTTACCTACATTTCTACAAGCATCAAGATTATGAAAGTATTCTTTCAGTATCTTGAAAACTATCCCTCAAAAAAAATCTGAAAATGTTGCCATATTTTGATCTCCCTCTTTTCATTGGATCATTTTGTTTGATACTTTATTCACAAAAATACTTTGAATTTAAGATAGGAAAGGAAAAAATAAAAATTAAAAAGTTCGAGTTCGATATAAAATATGCCTGTTCATAGTTTACCGTTTAATGAAGTTAACGCAAACGAACAAAAAAATAAGTGGTTGTTAAAACAATTAATGATTTAAATTTGAAATAAGTGAAGTTATTTTCAAGGTATAATGTAAGGAAATATATGAGTGCATACTGTGGAGACTTTTACAGTTAGAGATAGTACTGTAGTAACCAATTGGTTCAACAACTGACATTCAAAGCGGAAGGTCGAAAATAATAAGTATTAACATTTTGGTTGAATATGCTTACGATAAGATTGCTTACTTGTATTAAAAAAAACTATTTGTCTATCCCACCCAAAACAAAGTATATTGATTCCTTCTTTCGTTTATGGAATATTTATAATAAATAATGTATTCAGTGAAAACAAATATAATTTAAATCGCGTGGTTAAGGCACAAATTATTATTATAATATAAGGCACGAACAAATACATGTAGGTACATGTGTTATATATGTATAATACTGAGAGCAGCTATATTTACTGACTCTTGTAATGGAAATCGTAGTTCCCTTGCCAGTCTTTGAGAAAACTTCGCGACATAAACACGTGTGTGTACAATACTATTAACATTGTTGTTGGTTAAATAAAAAACTTATAATCTTCTGTGGTTGCAATAAATTTATAATTCTTGTCTGGCGCAATAATTTCTGGAGTATATTTAACTTAAAACAAGGTAATATATATCATAATTTTGTTTGCAGTATATTAGCGGAAAACGGCGCAGATGGATCTCCTATATGTTGAGAGAAATCCGCCGCCCCTGGACAACACGATTGGTCGTGTCACCGGCTTTTTACGCCGCTTAAGCGGTATTCTTAAGAGCCGCACTGACTCATCGAAACACAGTAGAACTACCGTTTCAAGTACAGCTACCATTTCAGGCTGAGTATTCTATGAGCCCGTGGTATCACTTCAAACGAGCCAGCTTAATTAGTGAGATAGCAAATGCTTCAATACCGCTCTTCCAAGGGGTTTTTTATCATATTAAATGAAATTATTCAAATTTTAAGGAATTTTTATGTGTATTAGTTAGTAGGTAAGTTAATGAAATTTGGAAAAAAGCTGATACATTACCATACCTACAAATATTCTAGTGTTACATTAAATGTTTTAATGAAAATGACATGTCGCGCCAGCTATCATAATTACAATGGTCAATACGTATTACCAATCAATAGTTAAAAATATATAGAACATTTCGAAGGTAAACTCGTCTAGTATTCATTATTTTTAATTGTATCGTACAAATAATATCTATCTTAATAATACACTTAGATTTTGGTTATGCATTTTCTTTTTAACCACCACCAGTTAGAGTAACAACCTGTTTTCTTTTGTTTTAGATGAAGGTAATTGCTTGCATTGCTTTAGTTTATTCTATCTGCCTAACTGATGCAGGTAGACTACCTGATAATAGTTTTGAAATTAGCAATGACCATGCTGTGTCCCGCGTTACTAAAAATATTAGACGCAACACAGAACACGGTATGCGACAACGAATGCGACGACATTTACGAAGCGACAATTGGGATAGTTATCTAGATTATAAGATTGCTGAGTTAGAAAAAGAAACGCAATCACATCAACAAGAGATGAAATTCCAACTACAACAGATACTATTACTTCAACAACAGATAACATTTCAGCAACAACAATGTATGCAAAACCATCAACAACAGACACAACAAGAACAGATACAATTACTACTAAAACACGTGCAATTCCTGCAAGAACAACTACAATTTCTAATTCAACAAATGATTACTAAAAATGTTAATAGTACCAAACCAAGTGGAAATAACATAGACATTGGGAAAAGGATAAGTACTCCATTAGAGGTTGGACAAACGGGGGGTGATGGTGACGATATTAATGAGAATCGAAAAATTTCACTCACTAAGCATACACCAAATCAACCCATACCTCAACAGCCATCAGTGGAACACGGTCAAACTGAGGTAAGAATGGTAACAGTCAATTGCTTTATGTTCAAAACTTTCTGGTGTTATGTGTACTTTAGATAAAGGTAAATTAATATAAAAGTTCGAGATTTGCAAGGCTAATTTACGAGGGAATTGATTCATAATAATCATTATCCATCGTCATCTTTTCAGCCGTAGCGTTTCCAATGCTGGACATAGGCCACCCTTTGCGATTTCCCCGGCGATTCATAATAATAAATAAACACTTTTTTCAGACAACTACGAGAGCACCGACTGTAAAACTAGAAAAATGTAAAACCGCGTTATTAATATGCTGTAATAAGGATGAAAACGAGAAGAAAAATTGTTTGACAGAATTTGGTTGCCCCAAACTAAACGATTTGAAACCGGCATGTAGTCAAATCGTTCTAAAGAAAATCATAGAAGAGTTCATTGCGGCGTACGCACCTGATTCACTATAAAATTTTATGTTTTAAATAGTAGTTGATAGAGAAGACAGTATTTTAATCTTAGAAGACGAATGATGTAATCCATTTAAGAGAACGTAAAAGAATGGCGTCAGTGCACGTACGTTCGAATATCTATTTATAGAAGAAAGAGGCCCGAACATAGATCAGAACTCGCCATTTTATATTTATTAAGCCTCAAGTTGATAGAATTGTCACTTGTGTTCGTTAACACTATGGAATTCAGTAACTGTAGTAGTAAAACGATTTATATTAGCATTTTGTTTTTACAAAGGTGAAACGTTAGTTTAGTTACCGAGGAACGGGCGGAATCGGAATATAATCGGTAACTAACATTATAATTATTACTACGAGCTTCAAAACTCATTTTCTGTATTGTACAAATGATACATTTATATTTTAGGCACCTTAATTTCACGCAATAGAAATTAAAAATATAATATATTTTAAAGATATAATATAGTATAAAATATCTCAGTAATTTTGTACATGCAGAAAAATAAGTTACATACAAAATGTTGTCCATTGTACGTATGTATTTGTATTTAGTATTTATATTAATTCTTACATCTAAACGTTTATTTATATGTCAAAATAGTTATTTTCTGACAAGAATAATATTAATTTTAAATATTTAAGTGGACACATTCCTCAGTCTACGTTTAACTAGAAGAGATATGTGCTCCATTTCCATTGTAATACTTGTGCCAACTACATGATATGTACTCGAACATAATTAAATAACGATTAAGTGCGATTTGAAAGTTCCTAGTCAAGAAATAAAGTATTTTAAAACAATATTAATTTTTATTCAATTAAGTTCTCGATTTTTGTTTAATATATATATTAATATAAATAAATAAAAAATAATATATATATTAACTAAATTATATTTATATTAACGGTGGCAAAGGAGCAGGAGGCTCACCTAGGGCAAGCGGTCTTCCACCCATGGAACCCCAAGCCCTTGCAGAACCGAGGGTGTGTAGCCAGCCTTTAACGAAAATGTACGAATGTAATATAATCTATTAATACCACTATGACTAAATACTATCTCAATGTAAATTAATATTGGCATTATAAATAGGTATAAAAACACAGAAAAAAATTGATGCCGGCTTTAAAAAAATTTGTTTTTTATGAAAATTGTGGCAGAGGAGCAGGAGGCTCACCTAAGATAAGCGTTCCTCCACCTATGGACACAACCTGTCTTTGTTGCCAGTATTTTAGGGATATTGAGAGCCTCGTAGCTAATTGATTTAATAAGTCTACCATGAAGCGAGAGGTATCGGGTTCGAATTCCGGTCCAGACAATTATAATTTAATTTATAATTTATTCGGTCTCTGGAAGGTCTTGATACTGGCCGAGTGTAGGTCACACCCGTGGGAGAGCCATGCTGAAGCATATGTAGACGCACTAATTGGGCCGGTTCGTCTGAAGTGATACCACGGGCTCACAGAATGCTCAACGTGAAACGGTACTGGTACTGTATATCGCTGAGTGAGTGAGGATTTCAGAGGTCGTTTAAATTATAATTTGCGGTATCCTCTTCCCATATAGGAAACCCAACTACTCCGTTGTATGCTATACTTAAAAAAAAATTAAATATAATAAACATGACGGTCTTTTTATCATCTAATCTGCCCTATTTATAACATTTATACAACTTTTACACAAATTAAAAACTCAAATAAGAAATGAATAGTTCTGACATCATATTATCTTGTCTTAGGCTCGTACAAAAATGGATGAATGAGTCAGCGAAACTTTTTACAATAATGAATATGTAGGTATATGTATAATAACAATTCAAAAGAGTAAATACTTGAGAGAATACAATTGTTTAAATATTATATAAATGATTATTTATTAATGATATGATAATGAAACTCTGAAACTTAATTGATAATGAAACTAACTTATATATTTCACGTCAGTTATTCCTAGAAATTTGTTATTTGAATCATGATGATTATATATGAATAATAGAGTCGCCCAAAAAACACTGTCACGCTTCCCGATGTAGAGAATATATGTACCTACTTTCTTTTTCCATATATGTCGATTTGCTTTTTTTTAAATATGCACGAGAAATCGCTTCTGGGAAATGGGGACATCGAACCGAAAGCTTTCAAGATATGACTGGCCCGTTACAAAAGCTATGTGCTTCTTAATGCTTGAGAATTTTATTTCTTCCTTTAATAGTAAGCTAAATAAATATGTAATAAACTAAAAATAAATAGTATTTGAATTATATTTCAATAAACTGCTGTGGGAGATAAAGTCGGTGGTGAGGCATTTTGTACATTTAAGTCGAAAAAATTCATGTGCATGATTTTTAAAATTATTTAATTTTTATTTTATTATTAATATTTTATTCAATTTTCAAATTACATTAATCCCGATATTAGATATATATATATCTAATATATAATTTTATATTCATATTAATAATTTATATATATAAATATATATATTAGTCGCGATAGTACCTTCTTGATAATAAAAATTGATTATTAGAAGTTCTTTAACATTATAAAGAATACTTAATAAATAACCAGCCTATTTGTAACAAACAAAAACAATTTCAATGTTTATTTTAAATGATTTTTTTTTATAATATAGCGAACAATGGAGCAGGTGGGTCTCCTATATGGTACGAGAACACCGCCACCCATCACCAACCGCGCCAGTCAGCGTATCGTTTGTGTTGCCGGATTTTTTACGCCACTTTAGCGGATTTTTTTAAGGACAACCGATATCGTCACTCAGCGAAACACAGCACAAGTACCGTTTCACGTTGCGTATTCTGTGAAGAAAATGATAAGGAAATGCGAGTACAATTGTGAACAATTATTGTAAACTAGTTTAGTTTAAAACGGTTTTAATAAAGGTAAAGACAGTACCTATGACAGTAACTATTTAATAGACTTTTATTTAAAACTTGAAAGTCAATTTCTATTTTAATTCGAATAGGCGATTCAAAATTAAGCTAACTTTGCCACTAATTTCGTAAGGGAAACAGGGAAACAAAGGAGAAAGAGGCTCACCTGGGATCCTCCACCGGCCTCTTGAGGATAGGTACTTTATGTTTATATGCTACGGAACTTGTGTAAAGGTGATTTAACAAACAAACCGTCAATATATTTAGAGTACTGTATTCAAAAATCAACAGCCAGTGTTCTGAACGTTATTTGCACGGAGGTAAGCGATAAAAAATGATACTATATATTACCTATGGGATAGTAAACAAGTAGATATGCTAGAGTGTTAGTTTCGTCATCGCTATATCAGTAACGTCGTAAGAGTGGCCTTCAATACGAGGTGACAATATACAAATTAAAAAAATAGCTGAGGCCACGTACGTACTGATGGTCTTCCTTTATGATAAAAGGTCACTGCTATCCATGAATAACGTGTATAATTTCTCGAGCCTTCGATATGCTCAAAAATTACACAGAGAAACACAATATAAATATATAAGTATCGTTTATTTGTAATTCTACAAATGTATTAAAATTAAACGATGGTAAAAACGGAGTACAAGTTTTCGGGTTTTAATTCAAGTTTAAAACAAATTAAAAGAAAGGTCGTGTATGGACTACGGTCGATAGAAAAATTATCGGTGTTTAAATTCGATTTAAATTGTGAAATTCTTTTTTACGATGTTTCAGGTTTTCAGTTTTTTTTTGTTGTTTTTTTTTTAAGATTTGCTCCATTCCTGTCTCATCATCCGTACAACGATTTTTCAGAATGGGGAATCAAAGGAAAAGATACCACTAAGAAAAGGTGATAGTTTTTTCAAATTTCTATGACACTGAAAGAATAATTTTAAAATCTTATGATTGCTACAGTGATGATGAATCCTTATCGATGTTCACAAAATAGGGTAATATTTATAGTAGATTGATTTTTTTAAAAACAAAAAGGCCTTGAATGGATATTGAACAGATACAATGCTTGAGTGCGCTAAAAAAACTTTGTACTGTACTAATTATGTAAAGATACACAAAAAACGTTTATATTGTATATAATCAATTCGCCCACAACTGGATTTTGTTATAACTGATTTTGTTACAGACTATTTTGAGTCTTGTTAACACTTGTATGGCACAATACACAAAGTATGCCGTGTTATCCATTCTAATTTCACCAAGAAGCATTGAAGAAGATTCTTGGAACAGTGGAGAGTCGTACTCTTTCTTTTTGTCAATGCCAAATAATATATGGCCATAATACGGCAATGTGGATGAAAGCAAGGAAGTTATTATTACTAGTAACTTATTAATATATTTATACTTAACTCTGATTCAATATATTAAGTACGAAAAACCCATTTATTTTTGCTATTATATTATATATATATATCTTTCTTCCATGGCGTGCATTTCCTACTATCAGTGCACGAAATAAGACAAAATTCAGTCTTTTTTAGTTTATGGGAATATCACTTTTAAATGCTTTTTTGAGGCTCTATTATTTTCACCATGTATTTTTGAATATTGTGTCTACTTCAAGTTCGTTATTGTCGCCACTAAAGCCATTTTTTCCTAAATATAATAGACAGTTCTAGAATTGGTTCTTACTTGAAAGAATTCATAAATTGTATTTTATCACAAAAAATTATATTTTATCAAAATTTTTAGTTAAGAATTTTTTGTTGATTCTAAAATATTGAACATAAAAATGTTATTATTAAATGTTCTTAATCCGTTAACAGGAACATCTGACTGGATTACATATATTTTCTTAAGATACGATAATAGTGTTTTAATAAGATGATATTTCTTTTTAAACATAAATCAAATGTTAATTTCTTAAGGACATCTTAACACTACAATTGCGCAAAGCTCCATTGTCTTATCGTGATCTAAGAGAGCCATTTATTCGTGAATTTATTCGGTTACTAACATTTTAAATATAATTCAATACGTTAAAACCGTCAATTCGAACAGCATATTTTTGTGAGAAATGTAGGTAATCGCTACCGCCACAATTAATTCATTCAAAGTAGTATTACTTCATATTTGCCTAAAATATTCACGAAATAATGTTTTTTAAAATGGTAAAATTTTGACCGTATCACAATTTGTCTTATATTATTTTATATCTGCTATAACTTGAAAAACATTAAATGAGAAATTAATAAGTATCAAACTAGGCTAAATCAAGACTAAGCAGTAAGCATCATGATTCATACTGTAAGGCGTCCTCGAATTCGAAACAAG
>DWCF01007117.1:0-11181 GCA_018230265.1 Delias oraia | reverse complement strand
TTCATAATACCTTAAAAATATCATCTGAATACATATAATTTTTACAGGAGAGTATTATTCTAGTCTTATCAATTCCAAAACGTTGTACAGGTTTACATGAATTTGAACATAATAAGAATGACTAATATAAAAATTAGAAGCAGTAAATGTGATCTGTAAAATTTTAATATTTCCATCTGATTTCAGGATAATTCTGAAGAAATGTACAGTTTGGACAATGATTCGTTCTTGAACTCTCTAGAAGCCATGACTATCCAGAATTACTGGACTGACACAGTGAAACACACCAAGTTATAAGACCATAGACTTAAGTAAATTAATATTAAATTATAGATACCGTAGAAAATGACTATTCAACTTTCTTGTACATATTATAGTGATCGTAGCTTTTACACTCGTTTGGTTCGTGCTCTCAAATTACCAAAAAAATCGCGCTCTTTTTAAACATACTTGTACCTAAAAGACATTAAGCATCTGAGATTCATTTTTTGAAAGTTCACTGTCGAAAACTTAACTTTGCACCTATATTCATAATTTTTACTAATACTAAATAATCTGTATTATTTGAAGTTCAAACACTTTGTATGGTATAGGAATTAAATCTGTCAACAGATAAATTGGTAACCTTAATCGACCTTTATTGAATAAAGGTGATAAGGTATATCTTTTGATTTCCTGTAACCTACACATTTCATTTGGCAAGTGTATTGAATAGATATCTAAGAAATTTGTATAAAACATGTCCAAATTATATAGACATTTGAGTTTATGTGTGATAGTGGATAGGGCCAAAGAAACCCACTACCAATTTTTAATAACTAACAGTTATTTACGCGAAAAATGATGTCTGTTGTAATAGTTATTTACTAATTCTTTAAATAGGCAATTGTATTTGAAATTAAGTTTTTATTTCAATAAAAGTCGAAGATGTAAATGCTATTAAATTAATTTTATGGTTTTAGATTTACTTGTGTCATTTTAACAATATTGGTCTGCTTAATGAAATGTCATAAATGAATTCTACCCATCTATAATTTAGATTAGTGGAATGATCTCAGTATTCAAATTAGTTTTTAGTTTTTAAGCTTACTAAATAATTTAGCTTTAAATATTATTGTGATAATTATTATTAATTGTATTGCGATATAATTATGATTTTACACTGATTGCTTAATATTTGATTTTGCTTTTAAATATGAATTAGTATTTTGTATAATACAGAAATTTATGTAATTATAAAACTAGTGTGAATTTAATATTAGCTTCAAGTAAGTCCCTAATATATTTTGACTATTTTGTTCATAGCCACAGATATTCGTTGTTTATTAATTATTGGATATGTAAATACAATTTATTTTAAATAAGTGAGTAAAAAATTTGAGATTTTGTAAAATTTAATGTGTACGTACCGCTTTTCGTCCATACTTTTTATTGCATTTAGTTTCTTTTACATACATGTTTCTGTAAGCCTTTGTTGTTAATTATAAAGTTGTTGTCGTTAAACTGTACTTTTTTTCTCTTTCTCTGTCTTTGATATAAGTATTCTAGTTTTATGTTTTTCAACAACAGTTTCGTAGTGGAGAAATTTGAGCGATTTTGAATATATTTAATGAATTTCAATAGTGGATTTGTGTTGTCTAAAATTTAATTAATAGAGCTTTTGCGATCTTCTTAAAAATTAGGGTTGTGAAGTGTGTTTTTATTTAAAGTAACAATTTTTAAATCATATCAAGTAGTTCTACAAATCATTATTAATGAATGTAAATTGATTATGATATGTTTTAACTATAAATATTTAAAAAAATATCATGTATGTGATATCAACCCTTGGGATAGCAAATACTATGTAAAATAGTATTTTTTGTGTTGAAACAAGTAAATGTATGTATAAATGTTAATATTATTATATAATTATCTGTATCATGTATAATCAGTGAGAAAATTATATCTTTTAAAATCAGTTTCATATATTAAGTTTTATTTTGAAAATCATGAGCTTAAACAATGGTTATTTGGATACTTCTTATAGAAAACCCCATATATTGTAAGATAGATTTAAATATTAATTCTTATAGATGAAACATATTATTGAAATAAATTTATTTTTATTGGCATTAAATGATTCTTTTATTTCTTAGAGAATAGATACATGATTTTATCAGTACAAATTAAGAATATCTAAATCTTTTAATAACCACAAATTAAAAAATTATATGGATATGTTGAATATATATATATGGAATAAAAAATATAGGATACATAGACTAGTTTGCATTTTTGATTTATCGCTAAAACAATCCTTACATTGCATCCTAGGATTCAATTTATATAGAAGCTATTTCGGATATTAAAGAAAGTGCCAGTTTATGTTTTAAAATTTCATGAGACCTGACAAACTTTTCCTAGTCAATACAATTATTAGGAAGCAGTAACGCCATCCCTATAAATACCATAATATCTGATAGTCCGCAGTTATCCGCCATAACGACGATGAATTAAACTCTTATTAATTCATCAAACAATCAACAAATTCAAAAATCGCGTTTATATTGTTGCAAGCTTCGAAATAGTTTTTGTCCAAATGTCAATTGTTAAACATTACTTGAATGATAAACTTGATCTTATTAATACTTGTAATCATCCTGATAATAATAAGTACTTGTTATATCTGTTATTTTTCGCACCAAAAATTAAAGTATTATTTTTAAAGAAAATGGTGAAAGTTTGGTATATGGATGATGACATTAAGAGTGACCAACGTTTGGAACATCACAGAAATCCTCCTCAATATTTATCTTTGGATGAACTATACAAAAAGACCGGAGTCGAATATTTTAATGTAAGTTCGGGTTATCAAATTTGTTAAGGTCAAAAATCTTATCTAAGACTCGCCATTGTTTTGAACATGTTGTACTCATGCCATTCATATAAAATTACAAAATTATTATCTACAGAATTACCATGAATTTTTATATTGTTTACTTAGTATCATTTTATATTTATGGTTTCAGCTTAATATTGAAACATTTGACACAGATGGTAAGCTTGATAAATTAAAAAAAGAGCGTGGCTACACATATGAAGATGAAATCACCTGCTCAGAAAAATGCTTGGCTAACTATGAAGAAAAGCTCAAATCATTCTATACAGAACATCTGCACACTGATGAGGAAATTCGGTAAGCTTTATCGTTGAAGTTATTTTATCCTGTCAATGAAATAACTAAAGGCTACTAAAATTTATTAATTTATATCCAACCTTAACATTTGGAACATATGTTTGCCTGTTTAAGTAATATTTTATACTATAACCATTTCAGACTTGTTATAGAAGGATCTGGCTACTTTGATGTCCGAGATGGTGCCGACCAATGGATAAGGATAGCTGTTTTTCCAGGAGACCTTATAATTATACCAAGTGGTATTTATCACAGGTTCACACTTGATTCTAAAGTAAGTTTGTGTTTTTAAATTTTCAGATATAAAAATGAAAAAAATAGAAATTGATCAATACTATTTTTTACATAATAATTTAAGATTAAAATATCTCAAAAAAAATGTTACGATTTTCAAATATGTATGTTCTGTTTGTTTTACTTTGAAAGCAAATAAGCTACTGAAGCTTTCATTGATATTTTAACCTGGAAAATAAAAGACTTTTTATATATTTGTAAGCAATGAAATAAGCAATAAATTGTCTAACAAATTATCATTTAGATTTCAGTGAGTACCATTATAAATTAAAAGGTCTGCCTCACTAGAAAATTTAAAAAAAATATTGGTATTCATTAGAATCAGTGATTTTAATGTAGTAACACATGCATATCTGAACCATCAAATTCAATTAAAAATTGCCTCTATGTATGTGTATGCATACATCCATAAAAGTTATTAATACTAATTGGATTTGAATGAATGTAGAAATGCACTTAGTTATTATCACTTCTCTATTTATATTATCATTTATGTTTTATATATATTTACTAGATCTATAAATAATAAAAACATTAAAAATACTAAAGAATAAAAATGAATTTTACAGAATTATATTCGTGCCAAGCGCTTCTTCATTGGTGAACCAGTGTGGCTGCCATATAATCGACCTGCTGAAGACTTACCATGCCGCAAAGATTACGTTGACAAACTCCAGAAGGGTTTTCTGTCGATCTATTAGTGTTATAAAGTATATATCCACTTATTCCTGAGATATAACTACCACTGTAAAGTTTCAAGATTCTCAAAATACACTAAAATCTATAAACTGTGTTAACTACTTATCCACTTTTGAGTTTTAAATATTGAAACTTAAATATTTTTGAGATGTTTTCTTAGTGAGTTTTTTTTACCTTTTAATTAGAGTAAATAAAAATCTTAAATTACACATGTTTAAAAATGAGTTTTTTGTAAAAAAGTTGAATCTTACTGTATCTAAATATTCATTTATTATATTTAGACTAGTTTATAAACATATAGTGCCTTATAATATATTGATTGTAAGTTAATTTTCTTTTCTTTAACCAATTTAATTCAAATTTAACCTCATTTGTATGTAACCCATGACCACATAGTTTACCCAACATTTGGAAATATTTACACATGTAAGTTATTCAGCATCCTTTTTTATCATTTATTTTTATTTCATTTATATTTATTTTAGATCTGCTATTAACCATTAGCTATTTTCTCGTATCGTGCGATTGTACATACAATAAATGTGGACAGTTTTCAAATTTTATTTATGAATTAAATATTATTATTATTATAAAGATATTAGAGCCGAATTTTTTTATTTATATTTTGTCAGGATATTATTTGCGATGATATATATTTATACTGTTGGTATATATTTATAGTTTTGTCTTGCTTTACATATTGAACATTTTTCATTATTGAAAGGCATATTATTACATACCTAACATAAATTTGAAAATATATATATTCTCTTATATCTAGTTTTGAAAATATGTATCTATTTCTTGCGATAAAGGAGAATCTATAGAATCTAAATGATTAAACAAATTGACAAGTTGTCAAACAACCAATATGTACCACCCAAAATATTATTTGCAAATTAACAATACAAATATAAACAAAATCATGTAACCAAGAAATATATTGATTATTGATCTGATGCATATTCACCATGGAAATAAAATCTAATAATTTAAAAGCGAAACAGGTATAAACAAATGTAAATTTTGCTTTTTAACATTTTACAAGTTAAATTTTATATTGCCAAAAAATATTAATTTGAAGAAAATAGTTTATCGGATAAAAGATATGTTTTTAAACTCTAAACATATACCACCGTAAGGCATAATAATAATTTATTATTACAATTGTTACCAAAATCACTCAATTTTTATTTGATATAAAAATATATCAGGCGCTACGCCAAGCATTACTAAAACAAAATGTTACAAGAAATACGAATGCTTTAGGCCAGCACAGCAAGGGCTGGGGGTGCCTTGGAATATAGGACCGCCTGTCCTAGATGACAGTAGATGATGTCCTTCTCTCATTTCTCCATTTTTATAAAAAAATACATATGTCAATCTATCATAAGAATGTTTTACAGTTAACGTAAATACATTTCATAAATTAATAAATAAAATTATAAATATACAATGAAAAGGGAACTCCAACATGTAAGAGTTATTTTAGTAGCTCCCTTTTTTTATTATAGCAGATTTAATCATATTATTATGATCTTAGTCTTCAATTCACTGTTTAGTGTGCAAATTAGATACACTATGCTAACAAAGAGAATCATGAGATGCGATGTATTAATTAAAACTAAATATTTATTTAATAAAATAATATTTAAACAATTTTTTTAAAGATGTTCTGTGACTTTAATGTAGTAATATTTACCTACTTAAAAGTTATTTTAATTACAGATCATCTACCAACTCAAACAATAATGATCGTTTTTATTTTATGGTACGTGGCCATCGCTTACAGTTATCTCAGGTGAGTTACTTTAGTACACGTTAATCATATATTTGAAACGTCTTTGTAAGTTTACTACCTACCTACCTACTTACCCTGGCAAACAATGTAATCACATTACATTACATACATACATTATCAAGGACTAATATACCTATTACCAAATAAGGGATGGTGGTAGAAGGGTAAAAATTAAGTTAATGTATTTTTCCAACCATCTTTATCACTTAGGGGGTGAAAAATACTTAGCTCATTTACTCAATATGCATACAGAATTTCATAACAATCGGTCATGTCGATTCAAAGGATTATAATGGTAACTAAAATTGTGACACAAGAATTTTATATATATCATAATTTAATAGGATGTCAGAATAATATTTAATCATTTAGACTACTGTAGCATTTTCTTGGAGATTATTGAAATATATGTACGTACATAATATGTATATATATTATACTTATTCTACAAATACAATTTCAAACAAACTTGAGTTAAAAATTTTAAATTTTGTATAAAATAATGAGGGTATTAATTACTAGGTGTTTTAAAAATATTTTTTTGTATTAGCTCAAATAACCTGTTAAAAATAAATAGAAAAGGCATTATAGAATTGCCTTGTTGAGTTAACTTGAGCTATAGCCAATTTTACGCTTGGTAAAATCATAGTAGATTGTAATTTGAAATCGCTATTCTGTTAACTCAATAGAATTGACAGTATAGGTCTCTTTGTAACTGCAAGTTTGCTTTAGAATCGGAATGCAGGTAGCATTTACTTACCGTTGAATTTTTGATTCAATATTTTTTACTGTTCAAAATCATTCAAAAGAAATATTTTTTTTATATTGCGGACAATGGAGCAGGTGGGTCTTATATATGGTTCTATATGGTGGTTCTATTGTAATGATTATGGTATTAATACGGATTTCTACTACAACATTGCATTACAATAAAATACCATATTAGAAACACACTGTAAAAATTGATAAAATTGCTAAAATTGATGCTAGGTGAAATATAAAAATATGTTTATGCTCATTAATATTTCATCCTCATAATAAATATCGTAAGAGTATTCTTATATTTATTAAATCAATAACTTATACCTGCGCAGTGCCGTTTCTATCGTAAAGCAAATCTCGACTGTTTCACTTTCCTTACGTTACATAACATGCTTACCGTGACCTCGGTAATGACCTTGAACTAGTTCAGTCACCTAGCGCAGAGCTGGATCAGCTCGGTACGTCTCTAAATACTTGTCGAGACGCATATGACAGGCTTCTTTCACAACAAGTAGAGATTACATCTAAGTATTTCAAGGTGCTATGGTTTCTGGTCTAGAGGTATATCTAAGGCGCTAAAAAGATCTTAAAGTTTATAATAGCGTTATCTTTGATAGAACTAAACTTTTATCCAAGTAAAAGATTCGAATATTGCTTCCATCTATTGATGGATTTCAAGAAAAAATGGAATCTCATCGTCTCAAAATAAAATCATTTTGAGAGCCCCGTAGCTACGTAATTTTAAATGTGTGCCATGAAGTGAGAGGTATTGGGTTCGGATCTCGGTCCGGACAATTATAAATTAAAATTGAATATATAATTTATTCGATCTCTGGAAGGACTCGACAGTGGCCGGGCGAGTCTTTTAATACTGTCGTATCCATGAGACAGCCATGCTGAAGCACTAATGGGCCGGCTCGTCCGAAGCGATACCACGAGCTCACTGAATAGTCAGCAGGTGGGTCTCCTTTATAGTATGAGAACACCGCCTCCTATGTACTTCCGCGCCACATTTCGCGCATGGTTATGTTGCCGGCTTTTTAAGCCGCTTAAGCGCCACTTAAGGACCTCCGGTATCCTCACTCACTCTGCGAAACACAGTACAAGTACTGTGCGACATTAAATATTCTGTGAGCCCGTTTTATCACTTCGGGCGAGCCGGCCCAATTAGTGCATCAGCATGGCTCTCCCACGGGTGCGACAGTATTAAGACACTCGCCCGGTCACTGTCAAACCCATCCAGAGACCGAATAAATTATCAATTAAATTAAATTGTCCGGACTGGGATTCCAACCCGATACCTCGAGCTTCATGTTACACTTTTAAAACCATTAAGCTACGAGGCTCCTGTTAAGTGAAGTAACTCCTTGCTACCTGAATCCGTAACGTGACGGCGGTAGCTACTGAATTCATAAAAACAGCACATTGCTTTGTCCTTTCGGTTTCTAACTCAAATAGCTGGCATAGCAAGCAAGAGCCAGTGATTCCCGAGTGTCGTATCGCAACGAAGATAGATTCGTAGTCTGGCTGATGGCCAGCAAAACAAAGCTATTAGATGCGTTTGCTCTTACAATGTTCCAAACTGTCTCTTGTATTTAATCTTGTTACTAGCCACAGAATAATCCTGTTCTGAAACTCAAATATAACTATAATATGGCGTAGCAACTAGATGTAGCAGTAGAAGCATATGTATAGATTTTTTATGGTATAGCGGACAACGGAGCAGGTGGGTCTTTTATATGGTTAGAGAATATTACCGCCCATGAACAACCGCGCCACAGTCCTCGCATTGTTTGTGTGGCCTGCTCCTTCACTTTTAAGGGCCTCCGATATCCTCACCCACTCAGCGATACACAGTAGAGGTACCGTTTCAATTAAGCTGTATTTCACGCTTGGTAGTCCGTGATTCACTTCGGACGAGTCGGCTCAATTAGTGCATTAGCACATTTCGACATGGCTCTCCCACGCAATCTAATGTAATCTAATTTACCAAATCTGTAAAAATAAATAATAATATAGTATTTTTAATGAAACTTGGCATGACATTGGTTGACATTAAGAGTTTTTAAAGAACATTTCACAATTATATATATATAGGTATATATATATATTTTTATATAGATATACCTATATAAAATAGATCGTCGTAGAAATAACGTTGTAGGTACGCAAGCAGTTTAAAGCAATTAGTATTAAAAGTGATCTGACCTAATTCAGTTCCGCATTGAGGATGGCATATCATGGCTGACGAAGCACAAATTGTCTTGACATTTTCTTCACCTTGAACTTTAATAAATTTGCATTCTGATGTCTTTTCATAAGCTGAAAAGTAACGAATAAGTAAACAATAGTTACATTTGAAGGTGACTCGTGATTTTTACGGTACATCACACAGACTATTCTTAACAATACTCTTGTGATAATGACCACTTTTCAATGATTGTTTATCCAATTTACAATGTCAATCGTCACATAATGTTTTATTTAAATACATTGTTGTAAAACGGATTGAGAGCGCCTAACGACAGCGCTGAACACGTTAGCAACATAATCCTTTGCCAACAATCGAGGATGTCTTGTTTACGTCTTCAATATATTCTATAATTTATATAAATTATTGTGTCTGTAATTTTGTATCTGTAATTATTGTAACAGTACAGTTCGTATTTGCAGCTCTATATACATTTTTATATATATATTTTATAGTATAGCGGACAACGGAGCAGATGGTAAGAGAACACCGCCGCCCATGAACAACCGCGCTACAGTCCACGCATTGGTTGTGTTGCTGGCTTTTTACGCCAATCAAGCGGCATATTTATTTAAAATATATTTGAAATCATGAGTAGTTTAATGAAATTAGTGCTTTTCTTTCGACATTTTAACCGCATCATTCAACAGTGGAATGCGCAAATCAAATTTGGCAGGTCGTAATGATATGACGACATAATTCATGACCTTGCACCTCACTTCTGGGGTCAATTTGGTTTTAATTGTCCATTGCATACAGTATATTATATTAATTATCGTTTGTATGCCATGGACTAAATAGATGCGACCTTTGCTTGTTCCAGACGCAGATCGTGTAAAATAAATTTTCCACAATGCATCTATTAAATATAAATATTTTTTTAATGAAAATCGTGGCAAAGAAGCAGGAGGCTCACTTACGGCAAGCGGTCCTCCGCCCATGGACAACTTTTCAGAGCCGCGGGTGCGTTGCCGATCAGTTATCATGAAGTGAAGTTATGAACAGACGCGTCAAATGAATTTAGGCACGTTTAATGGAACGGAACTTTCCAAATTCAAAATAGTTTGGTGATGTGAATATATTTATTGTATCACCATGTTACCATAAATATCGCGGGAGGAAAAATACTCCGTCCCAGGCATATTATATCTCTGAAAACGGTTCATATAATTTGTATTGTGAATTAATAAATCACAATACAAATTATAACAACATTATTATATTATATTTGTGATAAATTAATTATGAGAGATGTGTAGATGTAGCGTGCCCTGTGAGCTAATGCGCATCCGTTCGACTGCATGCAGACTTCCTACACAGTTTGATACAGACAGTGTTTTATTCTCTAAGAATTATACTCATACACTTTTCACGTTTGATTAAAAAAGATTGATTAAACTTTCAACATGAGGGAATGTTCACTAATCACGTATCTAGATGTTTTATTTATTGTTCAAATGGAACTATGTCTTCTGGATAATATCGCTAGGAAAAATCTCGAATATACAAATGAGTCAATTTCTATAATAAACTTAAAGAATCATTTAAGATTTAGCGTCTTTAATAAGTGTAAAAATTCTAAAATTGATACATATGAATGGAAGGCAATGGAAATACTGTTTTACTTATTATAACTTAGAGCTGCATACAGGACTGCAGGTTTTGACCCCATGATTGAAATTCTTGACTTCCTTATTGATTTAGTCATCGTAATTGATACTAATCTTTCTAATGTAGAGTAAGTTTGAAATGTATTTATTTGGCTCGAGTTCCATTGAATAAACCAGTTTTGTATTACTATTTAGATTAAATTCAAGGGCCCCGTATTAATCAAAACGAATCATAAACAATGATTTATAATAATTAATTTTAGTTCATGAATATCACTCATATTAAAGAAAAATGTTAAAAAATATTATGGGCTTTTTATTTTAGATTTTTAATGAAATTTTGCAACTATCATGTTTCACGTATATTTTTTTCTTAAAATAAATACCTAATCACTGTATATCATTATTTCAAACTATTTTCTTTAAAAAAATGTATATTGATATGTATTTGACATCACGTCGAAATAATTATATCATCATCATCACCAGCCTATTCAAGTCCACTGCTAGACATAGGCCTCCCCCAAAAACGCCCACCTGTTGCGATCTTGAGCGATCTGGATCCAGCGGTTGCCCGCGACCTTCG
>DWCF01007116.1:0-11181 GCA_018230265.1 Delias oraia | reverse complement strand
TGTTAAAAACCTTTCATGTTATTTCTTATTTGTACAAATTAAATGATAATTTATAGATTACATTACTAATTATTCACTTAAGTAATGCCTGTGTGTACTTTTGTACAAAATAACATTTTTACATCTTCATTTCAGCGAAATAATAAAGAAAAATGTCAGATTTAGTCGACTTTGAAGATTTGGGCGTCAATGGTAATGTATTCGTTATTTATTTTAAGTATATTTTGCAAAAATATAAAGAAATCATCTCAACTACTGAACAGATATATTAGGGATGAGTGTGCAGTAAAAAAATATAGGCTTCATTCTATAATACTTAATATTTTGTAAGCAGATTAAATACTTTTCATAAAATATATATTTAAATGTAGTATTGTACTATTAAAACACACTTAAAAACACTTAATTATTCACACGTAAACACACTTTGCAGAAGCCTTTGATCTAATTAGAAAATGGAGAGATAACAATGAGAGAAAGTTTAGTGAATGGATTCAAGTTTGGGAAATAATTTACAAAAATTTAGATAGCCGACCAAATGAAAGTAAGTATGTTTTTGTCTAAATTAATTTTTGACAAGTTCTTTATCAGTTTTAAGATTAACTTAGGCTTATAGAAAAAAATAGTTTTTCAAAGTCAAAATGTCTATATTTTAAAGGTTATTGTAACATACAAAATTATTACAGAATATATAGTTGAAGAACAGTTACTAATGGCTATGCTTGACATACATTCTTATGATTTAGCCCTTATGTGGTTGGAAAATCTTACTGAGCAGTTTCCTGGGAGTCTTCGTGTTATGAGATACAAGTCGCTGTACCTTGAGGCTCAAGGACAGTAAGTATTTTAACATATTATTTGTAATTTTCTATTATTTTAATACAAATGCTTTAAACCAGTCTAGCTGTGTCAATTATGAAAAAACAAAAACATCGTTTTTTGGGTAAATCTGAAAACCGAATTGACTTGAAATTACTAGAATGGAACTAATTGGAAACAACCTTACACATTCTGGCAGTCTAATAGTAAATATTTAAATTAATTTAAATATCTGGAATAATGTAATGTAAATGTAGATAGAAGTTATCATTACATGAAGTATCATATTGGCAAACTTATGTAAGTTTATATTGTTAATAGTAAATAAGCTATTAAATTGATGTATTTAAAATATAGTGCAGTATCTCTTTATTGATATAATAAATTATATTATTTGTTACACAATACTTCTTTATACATGTAATACCATACTATAATTAAATTATAATTTTATATTCTTTAATAGATATGATAAGGCTCTATATATTCTGGATGAGATAATAAAAATAGATGAGACAAATGCACCAGCACGTAAACGACGAGTAGCTGTGTTGAAAGCTCAAGGTCTTATCAATGAGGCTATCAAGGAACTTGTTGACTATCTTAAAAAGTAAGTAGTACCATTGGTGTTTATTAATTGCTATGAATATGGTCTAGTTAACAATATTAAATTAAAATATGTAATGGTGAAGTATAGTATATGTATCTCTCTGAGTCAGTCCCTTATGTTTGAGGATCATGGTCAGGACTCAGGGTACTTTTAATCATGAATAGATAATTGCAGCTAATCTTTTGGTGTAGAAGGCTTATTTTTCTACAAATATAAATTTAAGTAATAAGTGAGAATACTGTAGGTTTATGGCTGACATGGAAGCATGGCAAGAACTAAGCCAGCTATATTTGGAATTAGGAGAATATTCAAGGGCTGCCTTTTGTACTGAAGAACTACTTCTACATCAGCCCCATAATCACCTTTTCCACCAGCGGCTCGCTGATATACGTTACACTATGGTGAGCTGCATATTGTATTATTATCACATATGGAATAAAATCTATTTTAAAATCAAGCATAATCAAAAAAAAATCTTTATATTATGTGTGTAACTTGGAAACAAAATTTTCATACTATAGTACAGTAGTATAATGTAATCATACTGTGCCTTTTCTCATTGTTTTAAGTATGTATATTATATATTATTGATGATTTATGTTAAAGGGAGGTGTTGAGAACATAGAGTTGGCAAAGACTTACTATTGTCAGACTCTGAAATTAAATCCTAACAACATGAGGGCTTTGTTAGGTCTCATTTTGGTAAGTTAATTGAAACGTTTTCTTCGTTAAAATGCTACATTCCCTATTACTAGTACGATAAACAGACCAAACTTAGAACTAAGGATGATGGTAACAAAAAACATACATGTTTTATTATACTATAGCGGACAACGGAGCAGATGGATCTACTATATGGTAAGAGAACATCGCCGCCCATAGACAACTGTGCCACTGTTCGCGAATTCGTTGTGTTTTTTTTACGCCGCTAAAGCTGCACTTTTAAGGGCCTGCGATATCCTTACTCACTGTGCGAAACACAGTACAAGTACGGTTTCACGCTGAGTATTCTGGTAGCCTGTGGTATCAATTCGGACGAGCCGGCCCCATTAGTGCGTCAGCATGGCACTCCCATGGGTGCGACAGCATTATAACACTCGCCCGGCCATTGTCAATCCCTTCAATATAGCGAATAAATTATATATTAAATTATAATTGTCCAGACTGGGATTCAAATCCCATAACTCTCGTTTCATGGAATACTTTTAAAACCATTTAGCTACCAAGCTCTCAAAATGTTTGTTATATAAAATACATTTTCTTATATATCCAACCGGATAAAATGAATAAAACACCGAAAGTCGATCTGTTCACGCTAGACAAGTAGCTGAGAAATTTCATTTTTAGCTGAGTTATTACTTAATTTTCTTGTTAATCTATTGCAGGTAACAAATAACCTTCTAGGACACTATAAGTCATCAGGTACTGCGAAGCGGAAAGAGATATGGAAATTATCGCAGTGGGCTCAGTCAGAGGTCAACAAAAAACAGAAGGCTTTACACAGCTCTGATGACAGTGAACTCACTAATATGATGCTTGCAATATCCATCAATGACTGATATATTGAATAATTTCAATTGTTGCAATTCCATTGCAATTTATCTAGTAATTATAAAATACATAGGGGTGTTAGCTGAAGTTTGCCGGTTTTACCAGATGTCGTTAGGAATGTGTATAAATTTTTATGATTTGTATGTAATTTTTTTCTAATGATATTAACTTTCAAAAATACTCTAGTCATATTCCGCTAAAATAATAGCAATATATTTGTTTACCTCAGTGAATATGTTGAATTCCATTCTAATTAGATCTCATTAGCTCACTCATAAAAACTTGATGGTGAACACGCGAGTAATAAGACAGATTCGTCAATGTAAAAGTGGAGATATCGATCTATTTGATAGACAATTACCGACCTGACCTGACGGAGACGAGGAATTGCAGGCGTTATTGGATAGTGATCTAACTGAATCGCAACAAATATTGGCAGAAATACTAAAAGTGACGCGAAGATCAATTTTCTAACGTTTAAAAGCAAAGGAACTATCCATAAGTATGGAAAATGGGCCTGAAAACAAGTGAAAATTATCTTGCAACATGACAACTCGCCATTTCATACCGCTAATCTGTTTCTGGAAGAAAGGTTCTCGAGTGGCGACCGCGCACCGGAAAACGCAGAGTGGGACGTCCCGCTACACGATGGAAAGACGATCTAACGAAGGTCGCGGGCGACCGCTGGATCCAGATCGCTCAAGATCGCAGCGGGTGGACGTCTTTGGCGGAGGCCTATGTCCAGCAGTGGATTTAGATGGGCTGATGATGATGATGATGAATCTGTTTTTCGCATCAATGGTATACTCCATTGCAGAGCAGTGCTTCGTTAATTTTGAAGTCGAAAAATGTCACGTCGAATGGTTTGCCTTGAAACAGAAAAAGTTTTTTTGTGATGATATCCCTAATGTGGTTGAGAAATAGGCGATATGTGTAAAATGGAATGGTCTATACTTTTAAAAAAATTGAGATTCCTCTGAAAATTAAGTGTTTTTTCAGCTAACACTCCTGTTATGTAATTGGTATATATGTAATGGTTAAGTTTTATTTGTTTTGTTATACAAATTGATTTCGGTAATTGGAATAAATTAAATTATTTGGTTTACTTCTGTGTATAAGGCATCATTAATGTTATAATATATAGGGAAAATAGATTTATATAGTTGAAGATATTTAAACAATAATATAGGATTCTTTTATATGAAACATATTTAGGTTAACTAAATAGAAATATTTTTCTGTCCTAACTTGTGTAATTTGTTCAGCACAAACCATAATATTGTACAAAAAAAATTATTTACAATGATAAACACCGTTTCACCCGTGGAAGAGCCATGCAGAAGCATATGCGGACGCACTATATGGGCCAGCTCGTCCGAAGTGATACCACGGGCTCAAAGAAGAGGTACTTGTAATGTTTCGCTGAGTGAGTGAGAATATTGGAGACCCTTAAAATTGCCGTTTATGTGGCGTAAAACCGGCAACACAACTAATGTGGGGAGTATGGCGCGGTTGTCCATAGGTGGCGGTGTTCTCTTACCATATAGGAGACTCATTTGCCCCGTTGTCTGCTATACCATAAAAAAATAAAATTAAAACAAATGGCAGTATTGGAACGAAGTTCCTTACAGCAGGCTTGGCTAAAACCGTAAGAAAAAGTCCGTGGAATAAAACCGTTACATGAGACGTGCGCAGGCGCGACAGTCATATACACAAGCGAAAAAATCTTTCTTTTCTTTAAATAAATAGATATATTTTATTTTAATTGATAATTTGAATTACGATTTTTTTATTTTACGTAATTTATTATTTCTTAAATACTTTCCTGTACTTAAATAAAAATTAATCAGCAAAATTTAAGACAAAAAGCTACATAAAATTGAGCACGATTTTCTTTTTACAAATTCTGTCGATTCTACATTAACCGAATGAACTTCGTTCCTACCTGGTGTCCCATGACACCACATCTTTTATTTAAATATTTATTTTTTGCTCTCTTGTTTGGCCTTAATATAAATCGCACTATTTGCAATCTCCTCAGCTCGCCTCTCTTTCTTTTCTCGTCTTGATATTTCTCCAACAGCAAAATATTTATCCCTGAAATAATTAATTAGAAGTCATCTCAGATTCATGGAACTCATTGAAAAACAAGTAAATGTAAATTGAAATCAATGTATGTTTAAAATGTGAAAATTTTTGAGTTAATAGCACCTATAGCTAACAATTATACCTAAAATATGAGATGTCTCAACTCTTAGAAGATAAGGAAGTGTGAAGTTAACATAAAGTTTCTAAACTCACCTAAAGTTATGTGCTGCCCCATGTTGGTCATGAGGCATATTGGGAATATTATCACTGATCTTTTCATAAGTTAGCAGTCGTCTGGCTGTTAGCTTGGATAGTACCTGCTCGCTATTTCCAACAAGATCCATACAAGGATGATATGGCAGATAATCTTCTGCATAGTCATCTCTGGAAATAAGATTCATGACATGCTAAACTTGATATTCAATGTGAATTTATGTTTTAAATATTAAAGATTGTACATATATAACAAAGTTACGAATTTGTACAGCAGATTCACGACAGAAGATAAAATAAATTTAACAAACCTGACCAAAGGGTACCAGCACACAAGTCGTCGCCCAATATTTAAGTGTCTGGCTCCAAAATCTAAAAGGTCACTGTAAATATGTGGTAGTCCATATTCTATTTTAGACGGTATGTGATTATTTAAATGTTGTTCTGTTAAAGAATAGTTATTTCTCTCTATACCAATCTTCTCTGCTGGTTCTCTTACACCATATGGAGCTAAAAAAATTGTTAATATTACAATAAATAATATGTCTCTTCAAAATGATCCTCATATAGATTATTTAATCCTATGCTATGTCACCTAAATGAGACAAATGAAATACATCATAAGAACAATACAGACGTTAAATGACGGAGTCACATAATTCTCAGCGTGAAAGGGTACTTGTACTTGTTGTCATTCACTCAGTGAAATGTGTTTTGCTTGTCGACGATATCGGAGGACGACGGAAATTATATCGCTTAAGCGGTGAGAACGACATGCTCCGTTGTCTGCTATAGCATAAAAAAGAAATCTTACGGTCAGTTATGATGGCATCAAATTTTAGATCTTTTCGCCACAAGGGTAGTGAAAAATCACTGACCAATACATCTAAGTATTGTGATTCAATACAATATTGTCTCATGTTTCCTTTTATACTTTCATCTTTGGTTCGTATCTAAAATTTAAAAAGTTATTGCATCACTTTCAGGCAATTTTTATAAATAATATTGAATTTCTCTCATAATGGATTTAAGTTTTAAAATAAGTGATGAATAAGTGATGAATAATAAAAGCATCTAATAATAAAATCAAAGCATATTCATTGAAACCTATGAAATACATACATTGTTACCTTTTGCCCTACCCTAGTAGGTCGAGTTCGACCATGCAACATCATGAAGTCAATATCGGAACCCCATATATAACCTGCAAATATCTTGTTTATATTGACCAAAGCTTTCTCAATAATCACACTGAGAGTGTAATCTCTTACAATAAATAAAAACAGGAAAATATGTATTAGACAATGAGATTTATTATTACCACCAAAATGTGCAGCAGCAACCAACAATGAGCCAGATCCTACAAATGGATCTAAAATAACATCACCAGGAGTTACTTGTGCCTGGTTGGCCATTATAATGGATAGTTGTGCATCCATGCTTGTATTCCCTATGAATTGACGTTTTTTAAGGGAATGTATTTGTATTAGATCTCTCTGGCCATCTGCAATCTAAAAAATAGACACTATGTTACTTTTGATGATACAACATTTAAATTCCAATTAACAATTCTTACTTATCATGAAGTGATCATCTGTGTCAAAATGATTGTAGAGCAAAAAATTTCTTACCCATCTTCCAAAAAATAAGTCACATGGTTGAACTGGCACATTATTGGGGTCTACACCATAAAATTCAATGTAACATAATGTGATATCAGGTTTTTTCAATTTTACTGGGCCTTTAAGAGGTAAATAACTGAAATTCTAAAAAATTAAAACTTACTAAAACCAAATATTTAGATAAGTACATTAAATAAACATTACCCAAAAACAAATACCTCAATCTTTTCAACTTTTTCCTTCATAGAAAAATGTTTACAAAATGTCTCCACTTCAATCTTAAATGACTTTTTTGGATCACTACAACTTGCTATTAGCTCACTTGGGCAAACTTGTGAATCATTTATCTCAACATTCTGAGCAGGCGCGATCCATTTTCCAGACACATTCGTCATAGCTCTTTTTAAGTTTTCGTGTAACTTAGCTTCAGTTTTCGCCCTAGACCACAGTTCTATACAATTTTTTAGTAAAACAGATCTAGATGCTATCTGCTTCACGCATGACTCTGAAGGAAGTTCCACTATCCAATAGGGCTGATTCATTGAAGGTCTTTCAATAAATTTAATTTGTATTTTGAGCATTGATAAAATGCTATTCATTTCCTGAAATCATTTAATTCTGAATAAATTGTATCACAGAAATTAGAATATTAGAGTGACGACAAAATATACATACTGCATGCCGAAAGTCCAAATGTTCATGCGCAAACCACAACAAATATCGACGAGCCATGATCGTTTTATAATAATTACTACTATTTATAGTAAATAAAATATTATGAGAGAATAAAATCGAATTAAGTCGAATCTAACCTAAATTATTGTTGACGATTTACGCGTGTACTATTTCATTAAGCTGTGAAGCAAAAATTACCATAGATAGTTAATACACATCATCATAATATTATTAATCTATCGTCTATAAAACGGATATTAGAACTATCCGCCAATTTTAGGAATGAGTTATTGTATTCGAATGAAACGATACTTATTTGATCAAAATATTAAATAAACTGCCCAAAAAGTTTAATTAGAAAATGTTTGAAAGTTAGAGAGCTAATTACTGACTACTAGGTAGATTAATTATTTTTTATTATTGTTGCTTACATAAACAGGTAGTAAGGTCGAAAGTCCTTAGCGTTTTAAGCTAAAACAATAATATCAGATCCATTAAATAAATTTATTTGATTCTGAAACTGAATTCTGACTAGAAAGAAAATTTTAATTGGCTATGACTGATTAATATTTTTTATCATGTCTCTCAAAATAAAAAATAAAAGTTTCCTTTCTCTTATTAGGTATGAAGATTTTCTTCAGAGTATTTTAAATATGCAGTAAATTAAAAACAAACTGTAGTTATGCAATCGGTGCTATGTTTTTATCTCTATAATAAAAATAATGTCAATAAAACACTTAACATGAATTGAATATTGATGAATACTAATTCAGAAATAAAATATTTTTTTCTTTTAATAGCCAGAATTTGTAACCTAATCAAATAGTTTACTCTCCTTTAACTTGATCATCACTTTCTATAATATCTTGATATCTATCATGCAAAAAGTCTAAGTAGGCATCTTTGATTGACCCAGAACAAGCTACGTAATGACCTCCAGTATGTTCAGCAACTATTGGTTTCACAAACAGATTGATTAGAGACTCGCTCATTTCTGAAACATAATATTCATACAAATTTACAAAATATAAGATCAGTCTAGACAATTCCAATAACTATCAGCTATAATAATTAAATACTACATTTTCTTACATCAATTGGTTGAATTAAATGAATATTTAAATCATGTACATATGTAAATTTTTACAAGATAAAATTATTACCTTTAGGTATAATAGAATCACTTTCACCAAAAACATGCAGAGAAGGTAAATCTATATCCTCATCATAAAATCCCTTATGTACTAAACTACCAGAGCGAAATCCTGATGCAAAAATTGCAAACTTAAATGCATATGGTAAATCTGAAACATACACACAAATTTTAATTAGAGGGATAAAATACTGATAATATTTAAAAAGCCTCACAAATGTGTACATATTTTAAGCAATTATGAAATTTTTAAACCTACAGCCCTTCTGTTGCATTGCAGCAAGTAGGCCTACTAGACAAGCTCCTTGGGAAAATCCCATAAATCCATCAAATGGGCCATATTCAGTAACCACATCTTCAACTAGCTTAAGAGTGACCTCAAATCCTATGGCTGGACCGCCTAGACATTTGCCACTGTATGTATTATCCTCTGCATTGAACCACCATGAGCGTGAATCTATTAAAAAAAAATATTTTTTCTAGCCTAGAAAATATATTACATTAAAAAATTGTAATATAGCTAATTGAATTACCTTCATCCCCAGCACTATCATCAGATATTACTTTATGAGGTGCAGATACGAAAACAAGCTGAGCATACTTCGAAACCGCTTTTCGGAACGAACCAATTTTGCCTCTAAACACAGTTCCATTTTGTCTGTACCCATGTAAGGCCAATATTTTGAGTTTTGATCGTTTATCTTTATTGTTTGTTGAAGCGGTGTCTTCTAAAGTTTGTTCTGACATATTACGTTTCAAATGTAACAAAGCTTTATTTTTAATAACATGTCAAATTAACTTATGATGAATATTTGCATTCTTAGCTATGTACTTGCATGGAATTATATTTTTATTTTAAACTTTAAAGCAAGAATAGCGAAAGCGAAATTGTAAAGCCGACAATTCCAAAATAGAGATGTCCGAGTCATATCGACTCGATTACGAGTACTAACTCGAACACCTAGTCGAGTACCTATATAAAATACTGTATTCAGACCAACACAGTAGTAACAGTATTCGATCCTTAGTCGTAAGTTTAACCTGTTTATATTTGATACCCAGGCGGTAAGTTCGATGACATATTATTAAATATTTCCTTTCATGTTACTTGAAAATTGTTATAACAGATAAATTGTGAAATTTAGTGTTTTTGAAACTAGTGATTGAATTTTTACAAAATCTTAGAAGATAATTACTTAATTATGTTTCAAAGACTGATCGTTATTAGACAATCTTAGTAATTATTTACATCCATTTTACAATCGCTTACAAAATATTATTTCTTAACTACATGAAATATTAAGAATTTTCATCAAAAGCAAACGAGAAATGCCTATTCAAAAAGTACTCAAATACACTGAAAGAAAGAACTAACGACGCCGTTTGCTCCTGCACCCACAGCGGTTGCGGTTTGAAGTAATATTTTAAAAACTCACGAGATCGTAACTTCTGCGGTTTCGCTACGACCTCAGAACAGATTTTGCTCCCGGCCCTGCTGTGGTTGCGATCATAGCCCGCAAGCTTTGCAAAATTAAATGAATTGATTGAATACATACTCAAAATAAATGTATAATTGATTCAGCAAATTAATCAGGGTTGAGATTTTCAGTGCTCTCAACATTGGGGCCTTCACTCAAAGTTGAAACTACTTACCTAAATCAGTAGCTGCAGCTGGTAATTTGTTATAAATAATATTCCTATTATAGTGAGTTGAATTATAGAGTGCCGTATCGTCGGCGAAAAGAGCAAGCTCCAAATTCTAGTGTTTGGGTATGTCGCTGGTGAACAGATACTTACTACTCACCTTAGTAAGTTATCTCTTGGCCGCCCATGTATCCTATTCCTCATGACGACCAAGCCTCGATTAGGGTCTCACAAGAGATGCCTTTGCGCTAGTCATGGTAAAACCCACTCTCGGTGAGCTGTCCCGCCACTTAGTCCGCGTTAAGCAACAATAGCCGAATAGCATACATAGCGAGATAGTCATTTAAAAAATCAATTTAATATTACATTTTTAGATATTTTTTATTGGAACAAAACTAGTCTTTATTGTAACCAAGCAAATGTTTAAATATCAAACAAATCATCAAGTTTGGTGTAGCCGTTCAAAAATACCATACATTTTGAATATAAATTTGTAATGTACATAAATTAAAATAAATTAAAGAATATTAAACTAATAAATGAATGTTTTAATAAGCGATTTATAATTATACTAGTAGACTCGGCAGACGTTGTTCTGCCTGCAACACTACCCACCGAGTCTGACGTTCATGTTTCTATTAAATATTGTCATGTTTTTCACAATAAAAATATAAATTGTAATCTATGTCTTATTCTGATTACACAAAGTTTGACTAAAATACGTTCTAAATTTTCACATGAAGGAATAAAAAACATCCATCGGAACAAACTTTCGTATTTATTAAGCACAAATAAGTAAAAAGCAG
>DWCF01007115.1:0-11185 GCA_018230265.1 Delias oraia | reverse complement strand
TATTAAAGAGAAAGACCGAAAATAGACATTGAGGCTATGAAATCTTTAAAAGGTAAACTTTTCTATCGTTTCTATCTTTACTATCGTTGGAAATTTGAATGAAAATTATACATAGAGAAATAATCATAATTACTAGGGTTTGAATCAAATTTGGAAGTCGTCCTCATACATTCATATTTACCGCACAACTAAATAAACATTTGGAAAATTTATACAAAAACAGTAAAACAGTGTCGACTAGGTCATGCTTAATACTAGCAGCTAATGGTAAATATTTTGATAACTCCTGCTAAATATGAATACTATATTAATTACGGACACAATTATTACACTATTACTGTAGGAAATTCTGTATTTAACAGTAAAATCTACTTATAAATAAATAATCGATTTTAAAAAACTTCTATTTGTTGAAACTCAGCACAGAACATCAGAATAATTTATTATTACAATTTTTTTCTTTTATAGGAAAAATGTTTTTTTAATACAGAATAGCCGTCTACATTGTGAATTTATAATCCATATAAAAATTATTAATTCAATGGCACATAATTTATTAAAAACATTCCTCTTTTGAAGCATTGATCTCTAAGAAATTGGACATAGACACGATATAGGTTTTTCTATTTCCTTGCATACAAAATTTAATAAGAATACAATTTAGCAATCTAGATAAGAAATCGAAGATATTATAATAATATTAAATCGCAGTCGTATATACGGAAATATAATAATTAAATAATTTAAATTTTACTTACAATTTACAAAGAATTATAATTACGAATGAATTAAATTATATTTACAATCAAAGTTCACAAACTCAAAGTACGTGATGTTACTTAAAATAATTTTTATATAACAATAGCTTTAGTGAAACACCGAAAAATGCGTTCGGAATACCGGCGATCTAAGCCAGCATTTCCCAACTCTTTTCAGTCGCGGACCCCTAGGAAATCAAGCAGTTTTCACGGACGCCTTTAATATAAACAGCAAAAAATTAGATAAAGTATAAATTTTAGTTATTATTACGATTTATATATGATCCAGAGAAGAAAACATGGACCTCCTTACATATACTAGCGGCGGTCCACGGACAATAGATTGGGAAACACTGATCTAAGCGGGAGTTAACCAATACGCACCGTGGTTCCGATTTGAAAACACCTTGTCTTACGATGCGTATCTTCTAACATTCCCATCTACATGTGTGTAAAATCGAATTTAATGTGACGCGTATATTCTTAGAGAACATAGTATAGGCCTATTAGAAGTGGTACTTAATTTACACTTATGCTTTAGAGATTAGATTTTATATTTTATAAATTGCTACTAGTGTTCGTAAGCGACGCTTGTCTATAAAAAGGAATTAATATTCATATTAACTATACTTTCCTGATTTATAATATAGCCATTAACTAAGCAATACAGTTTATTAGTTAATCTGAAATGATAATTAATATAATTCAGCTAGTATTTTGTGGAGAAATTTCATATTTAGTCACATTTGATGTTATAATAATTAACTCAATTTAATATGATCTTGGATATGTATTAAAGCAAAAAAAGTTTGAATTTTTTTCATTCGTAGCGTGCCACCTGACTAGATTTTTAATAATATTAATTCCCCTTTTTGAAGCATTAAGTTCACAATTTTGCATCATTTTATAATTTATTATTAATTCTTAATTTTGAAGAAATCTGAAGGAGTATACACTTTCAATTGATGTTAATAAATTAATAGCAAATCAGTCGAATCAGAAATAGTTCTTAGTCTAACGCTATTGTGAAAAAGTAGTAATGCGAAATTATTTTATAACAGCGTCATCCCGCGATTTAATTTGTAACAAATCTAATGGAAATAATATTTATTTACTGCGACTTTGTCTCAATTATCGAGATACAAATCAAGGCTTTCTCTTTTGCTTTATTACGTCTACTAAGTGTCAATACAACCTTTTTTATCGCATAGTTTAAATTGTTTTCTTTAATATTAATTTCTCTATTTTTGACATAATTTATTATCCAATCAATATTTACTATGAATAGCCTCTTTAACTCAATGACACATAACATTTAATTTCCATGAATTTTATCATTCCAAATTGAGATCTTTAATACACATCATAATCATATTCTCTTTGAATTTAATTTTCTCTAAAAGGTTGAGCAAATATATCGTTAAGAAGTTGTTGATATTCCTCAGCATTGTACAAATAGTCTTCGTCGTCTTGCGTTGAATTGTACCTAAAAGTGTCATTATGTTATTCAGTGCCTTTATTTAAATGTTTATATTTTAAGAGTGTTTTTTTCACTAATACGTCGTGAAAAGTTCTAATTTTGATACAAATAAAGTCATGGTGACTCTTAGTTTAAACTTTATATCAACTTTATTACTATAGTAATAAAAGTAATTAGTAATAGTAGTTTGAGTTTGATAAAATAAAATACATTAAATACCGAAGCATATTCTAACCCCTTAATTGGGCTCGTCCGAAGTGATACCACGGGCTCACAAAATATTCAGTGTGAAACCGTAGTTGTACTTCATATGGTACTTCTACTGTGTTTCACTGAGTGTGTGAGGATACCGAAGACCCTTAAAAATGCCGCTTTAGCGGCGTAAAAAGCCGCTACTATTGCGCGGACTGTGGCGCGGTTGTCCATGAGTGGCGATGTTCTCTTACCATAGAGGAGACCACCAGCTCCTTGGTCCGCTATACCATAATAAAATTTACTAGTAATTTTACTTTTCGTTCCTTTTGATTGAATTAGTTTTATTGTAAGGTATAGCGGGAAGCAATGGAACAGGTGGGTCATCTAGGTAAGAGATCAGCGTCATCTATGATAAGAGACAACTATGCGACAAACCACGCTTTTTTTGTGTTGTCGACTTTTTATGTCGTTTAAGCCGTAAAACTTGAAAGGCCTCCGATAGCCTCACTCAGCGAAATACAATATAAGTACTATTTCATGCTGGTTTTCAGTGAGCCCGTGGTATCACTTCTCATAATCCGGGCCATTTAGTGAGTCAGCATGTTTAAACATGAATCACACGATAAGACAGTAAGACACTCGTCCGGCCACTGTCAAGCCCTTCCATAGATCGAATTAATTGTCAATTAAATTCTTATAGTTCGTTTATATAAAGATAATCTTACATTACCTAAATGCATTTCTTTTTCTTCTTGAACTTGTGTGAGCTGTAGCTTCTATACATAGGACTGCAAAGTGATTATTGCATGAATACCTGGAAATCCATTTTAATTTGTAAGATTATTTTCAATACTTAAACTTTTAATTGAAGCACTGAATACACATTCGTACAGTACAAGTAATTGAAGAGAAAATTATATTTGCCGACTTATGAATAAAGGCATATTCAATGAAATTGTAGTGCACCATAATTTATTTTATATTATATTTAATTAACAAAACGCGCCGCCGACTGCTTAATACGCGGCAAGTGCACTACGCGGCTTCATTTATTATACATGAATTCAATCATAATTTGTATAATTCCTAGTTTTTGTTTTTTCTATAAATTTTTTACTTATATGTAATATAACTAATGACATTGGAAGAAGTATTTTTAATAACCCATTCTGTAACACTTCAAAATCAATATTAAAAATTTTGACATAAGACTGTCGAAGGCAATTAACGCAAAATTCATTATTTTTTAGTTCGAGCTCTATCGCTTATAGAATTTATGCTTTGATAGTATACCTTTCTTGTGAAAGTAACTTGTGCGAATATAAAGAAGCAGCCATTCCTCTAGACGTTGGCTCCCCACTTTGCCATTCCTCGCAAAATGTGTCCAACGCGCGTTCTCCGCTCGAGTGGGAGCCATGCCATATTAACTTTTGCGGCCTGACCAAATAAATTTATGATTCAAGATCGTACTTATAAGCATAATTATAACAGTAATTTATATTAAAAACAATTTTTTCTTTGATTTTATACTAGAATGTGAATTAAATATATATTACTTTTCAAATTCTATGTTAAATGACAGCTAGGACTTCTTTCTATCAAAGAGTTGTATTAAGTCATATTAAATTATCTTGTTATAAGCGGATAAAACTGCTCAGCCGAGACTTGAATAATTAAGAATTGGTTCTTTTACAAAATTTGGTCAAATCTTTAAATTATGTTGAAAGAAACTTTTTAAATTGTAAATTTGATTTAAAACATACCAATTTGAATCTATAATTATATTCTTCCCGCTAAAGCTGTATATTTGAGGTGTACCAGCAATGAAACCTCCATTTCCGTCAAAAATGTCGGAAAACGATTTGAAAAGAACCTCTCCCATTGTGTTCACAACTGGCAAGTGACGGTCTGCATATCGTACTGTTGAGTCTAGATTTTGAATTCTGTAGAAAAATTGAACTAACATTTTAACACACATATATTTATTGTAGACATAACATTTATATTACGTTTCTGAAGATTCTGAAGTAATGAAGGCGACAGACTGTTCAATTGTGTAACTTTAAGTGTATAAATTGTTATAGACTTAAATGTATGCACAAGAAAGGTTAAAACATTATTTTTAAAGACGATATGAGATATGAATTCAGAGGCAATAGCGTCTTGCAATATCATGACAGAGTGTTAAGGAATAAGATTCTTATAGTAACCGTACCTGCTCGTAAGAAAAGCTCTAAATGTGCCTTTCATTCCAGACCGCCGGGCTTGGCGATAGCACGCGTAATCAGCACGCCTCACTCCGTGCATGTTACCCGACAAAGGATCATTTAGCGCTGCCAAACGAAGCTGTGAAATTCACTTTGATTATTAAGTAGACAGAAATGAGAACCTATTTTTTAGGTTTCCAATTTTATCTCAGACTAAAACATATTTTTTTATATAACATCGCTGGCAAACGAGCAGGAGGGTTACCTAGAGTAAGCGGTTCTCCGCCCATGGACACCCCCAGCCCTTGCAGAGCCACGGGTGCGTGAAATATACGTCAGTATTTCTTAATTTGAATTTTGCCAAGCTCAGCGTTGTCTATGAACGATCTCATTTTGTTTTGATTGCTGAGTGATATTAGAATAGCGACAACTTATGTTCAAAATTGAAGAGTAAACATTAATTTAATTTCATTATTTATATGTTTGAATTAATTCCATTGTTAACAATTAAACAAAGGTATAAGATTTTACAAAGATAATAAACTGATAAACCTGAATTTGAAATTTATTCATTTATGTGAAGTTAATTCTTGCGCAGATAAATACTTCTATACATTTAAAATATCTTGGAAATGTTGCAAAAAAATTAATGGTATACTTACACTAGGCCCCATTGGACCAGAATCTGGAGAGTTCTCCACTAAATTGGAGATTTGTCCCCTGTGCACAAGACTGGCTGCCGACATTGGGGGTGTTAAGGGCGCGTGTGTCGTCGTTAACGGCGCTGTCTGGGACACCACTGACCCAAGCTGGTAATAAAGGCTTTTTAGGGTGGTAGGTTAAAGGTGAATTTGGTTTCGTTTTAGACAATATTGAACATAACAATATATTTTACAATATACAATTTATACAACATATTTTATTCATATAGACAAATTTACATTCATTTTAAATCATGCTATTACGATGCATATTTATATTTTATTACATTGGTTCTGGAAGTGGCAACTCCGAGAAGAGCTGGCATGAAGCACTTTTAAATATTCATATATTCTTTAATAAGCTTTTTGATATAATTTAGCGATAAAATAGTTTGATTTTGTTGGTACAAAAAATCTTTGGTTTGTGAGACTGAATAAAAAATATAAATAAAAATTACCAAAACATATTGCCATCCCGTATTGACTTTAACAAACAGGACCTGTTCTTCCATCACGTAAGCCAATGCACCTACAGGACTAGACGCAGCGAGCTATAGCAAAAAAAATAATATTAAAAAAATATATTCAGCCGATGGAGAGCAATGAAGCATGTGCTGACGCTCTAATTGAGCCGGCGCGTCCGAAGAGCGACAGTATTGAGACTCGCCCGGCCACTGTCAAAGCCCTTCCAAACACCGAATAAATTATAAATTATGATTGTCCGGACTGGGATTTGATCCCGATACCTCTTCATGGTTGACTTATAAAATAATAAAACCATTTAGCTAGGAAACTCTCAAACAAATAAAAGTATTACTAATTTCAAAAATACTGTATCTTATGAAATGATCTTGAACTGGTGACCTTCAAGAAAAGAGCGTACACCTTCCTTAAAGGCCGCCAATGCACCCGCGGCTCTGTAAAGGCTGGAGTGTCCATAGGCGGAGGACTGTTTGCCCTATGTGAACCTCCTGCTCGTTTGCCACCGATGATATAAAAAATTTAATCAATGATAATTTTTATAATTGTATAGCTTACTTGCATCATTTCCTTCGTGGTACGGAAAACTGCAGCTCCAGGCACAGTCTTGGTCGATTCATCTGCGTGATGACTTCTCGTCTCATAACCGTCACGGCCTATAACATTACCTTAAATACTTTATTTGCAAGTAGTTCTATTTTTGAGTGATTTAACCTTAGCTAGGCTAAGTTGTTCTCATCTAAGCTTTAGAGAATCTATATTCCTCATATAAAGAAATCTTTAGTTGTTAACTAAAGATTTCTTTAGAATTACTTAAACTTAAGCCTTTAGAAATATAGTTATGTAAAACTTACCAAGACGATCTTTATTCTTTTCTTTTAAATCTTTAAGCTCTGTAAGAGCTTTCAATTCATCAAAAGCACTTTTTTGAGCTGTTCCATTGTTAGCACAATTAAAAAGAATATTGAAATTATTTTTTAAAGAAACAAAAGTATTATTGCCTAATCAATGTATGTATTACAGAAAAGATTAATTTTAAATTCAACGACTATATTATATGGTTTAGTAAGTAACATCTCGCCAGATATTCAGATAATACTGTGTTGTATACTATATATATGTGCTGTGTGTGACAATACACACCTGGACGTCCAAAGTACTTGGTACTGCCATGAATAGGATTTTCTTCAATATAGCTCAATCCTGGCTCTCCTTTCGGTCCAACTATGGCTAGACCTGGAGCACCAGGTGGTCCAGGAGGCCCGGGTGGACCCGGAACATACTGTACCACATCTGACTTAGGAGCGGTCGCTGGAGTTCCAGGTGGACCTTGGACTCCTTTCGGACCTACTGGTCCAGTGTCCCCACGGTCACCCTTCTCACCTTTGAACTGTAGGGTGTACTTTAGTTAGTAGGTTAGATATGTAGTGTATTAGTAGGTAGTGAAATTCTATATTTGTATACAGCAAACACACTTCTGTGAGTCATTTACAAGCAATTAGTGCTCTGCATGAACAATATTGCAGTATAATCTTTACCGAAACATTTTTTACTTAAAATAATAAAATGCAAGATTTACGTAGACGTGACCAAATAGGTGCAAAAATATCTTTTTAAAAATGTACTAATATTAAATTTTTCCTTGTAGGATGAATATCTTTTTGCGCATATTCATTTCAGCCGTAAGACGTCCACTGCAGAACATAGGCCTCTTCTTTGGACCTCCATGCATTCTTATCGGAGACGACCTGCATCCAGCATCTTCCGGCGACCTTTATAAGGTCGTCTGTCTGCATTTCCATGAGAGCTTCGTAGCTTAATGGTTTCAAAAGTGTACTACAAAGCGAGAGGGTTCGAATCCCGAGCCGGATAATTATAATTATAATTGAATTTATAATTAATTCGGTCTCAGGAAGAGCTTGACAGTGGCCGGGCGAGTGTCATAACCCTGTCGCATACGTGAGACAGCCAGGCTGGAGCATATGCTGACGTACTAATTGGGCCAGCTAGTCCGAAGTGATACCACGGGCTCACAGAATACTCAGCGTGAAACGGTACTTGTAATGTTTCAGAGTGAGTGAGGATATAGGAGGCCCTTAAAAGTGCTGCTTCAGCGGCGTAAAATTCGACAAAACAAACAATGCGCGGACTATGGCGCGGTTGTTCATGGGCGGCGGTATTCTCTTTACATGTAGGAGACGAACCTGCTCCATTGTTGGCTATAGAACAAAAATAACTAGTGGGTGGACGTCCTACGCTGCGCTTGCTTGTCCGTGGTCTCCACGCTAGCACTTTACGGCCCCATCGGTCATAAATATATCATATTTTTCTTTCTATTACTATTACTACTACTAATTTCTATTACTTTAAAATATATACCATTGAAATGTCCAATATATTCACGCCTGGGTCACCCTTTTCTCCTTTCATACCAATGGAGCCCGGGTTACCTGGAGGGCCTAGTACTCCTGGTCGTCCCTTTAAATCGTGAATTTTGTTAATAGTAATAAAACCCACAAAACACACTAACATACACAGGCTTGTACATATACTATATAAAATGATCAGCAGAATCAAATGATTATTATATAAAAATTAATATTATAGTTGCAAAGTCAACTAGGCTAAGAATTAATATAAAATTATAGAATTAAAAAATATATATCTAAAATATTGTGAAAATTAAACTATAATATAAATAAATAAAGTAAAATTGTTTTGAAACATAAATATTGAATATTCTCTTATAAAAAAGAAGTATGTAAATAAATTTACTAATATCAATGTCTTTTGGTCTATGTTAATTTTTGATCTTATAATAAATGTATATAATTCTTTTAGTTTAATAACTAATAAGTTAAGTTTTAAATTAATTTTATTTAATGTTTTTAATAACTGACTGACTGACCTGATTGTTCTGGACAGCATGTTGAAATAAAAGACAATAAGCGACAATTAAACTTACATAAGCTATATTCAACTAACAGAAAGTGTGTGATTTATTCCGTAAATATGAAAGAATCTCACCATCCAACCAGGCAGACCGATGTCACCTTTATCACCATTTTTGCCTGTTGAACCAGGAAGACCAGGCGGGCCCTGAAGACCACGAGGTCCTTGGGGTCCACTTCTACCGCGTCTTCCTCTTGGTCCAATGTCACCCTTTTCACCCTGTTTAATGTAATTCACTTACTAAAGTTTCCATAGCAATAAATATAGATTAAAATACGTCACAATGTTAAAAAATATAGATCAAACAGATAATAATATCAAGCTATATTAATTAAATCATTAAGATCTATTTTTAAAATATAATATTCCTGTGGAAAACAATTGAATTTTCGAACTAACAATCAAACACCGTCTTTTCTATCTTTACTAATCAAATTGACTATTACATTCACACCATCAAATAGATTATTTACTATTTATATACAAAAACTACTTTATTTACCTTAACTGTAATAACGTCCGAGCTACCGGAAGTAATTGAAATTGGTCCTGGCGGGCCTCTCTCTCCTCTCTCACCTTTAAGGCCCGGTGGCCCCGAAGGTCCTCCTATTCCAGGCATACCCGATGGTCCAATATCACCACGCTCTCCGGGTTTCCCATCTTTCCCCGAGAGCCCTGTCATACCATCTTTACCTGGATCTCCTTTTTCACCCTAAAATAAACATTATTTTATTTCAATAATACGCAGATTTTAACAAGTCAATAAAGTATACAAATGAATATGTTTTTGAGATTTAATTTTAATTATATTTTTATAAAAAAATGTATGTAACCTTTTCTCCCTTTTCGCCTTGAGAACCAGCTACGACTCGCCCTATAAGTATTCAATGGAAATATTATGAATAATAATGTTCCGAAATTAAACTAACAATGCTCTTAATTATTTATATCATGTTTAATGATAAATATCAAATCTTTGAACAGTTTATTTAATTTGTTCATCTATAACTTTTTTGCCAACCCTTGGCTATCAACTAACAAATATATTTTGTCATAGTTACAATTGAAGCTGGTATTAGCGCCATTTGGTTGTCCCATGATAATATTGTCGTGATAATGTATGTAATGTATCCTGATGGTTTTGCAAAATCTAAATAAACAAAATTAATTTAATATCACTATATTATTACCGGATGAAAGAAACTCTGAATCCTCTGTTGTGAATCCTGCAAGTGGCAACGATGGTGGTCCTGGAGGTCCCGGTGTACCGCGCTCACCTAAAAATATAATATTTTTTCATACGATAAAAATAAATTAATTCTATTCTGCCGCCTAAATGGTATTTGTTATATGTTTTTATGACTTTTATGTTTAAAGTATTTCACTATAATGTGTACTTATCCAATAATCTAACGTTCCCTATATACCTTTTTCCCCCTTCTCTCCAAATCGACCATTTGCCCCGGGCAGGCCCGGACGACCATCTAGGCCTGGACCTCCGCGTTCTCCTTTCACTCCTCTATCACCTTTAGACCCCGGATAGCCCTAAAAGAATTTTTTTTTTGAATTTTTCTAGTACATTTAGTAATGTATGTTCCTAGGAAATTTACAATCTACAAGATACATGGATTAAAAGTGAAACTACCTTAAAGTTCATGTTATTTTATAGGCATTCTTTCTAAATAAATATTGAAATAGTATTATTATTTTATTTATAGTATAGCGGACAACCGAGCAGGTTCTCCTATATGGTAAGAGAATACCGCCGCCCATGGACAATCGCGAGTCCGGACATTGGTTGTGTTGCCGACTCATTGCGCCACTGAAGCGACGTTTTTAAGGGCCTCCGATATCCTCACTCACTCAGAGAAACACAGTACAAGTACCGTTTCAAGTACGTACGATTTTACGCTGAGTATTCTGTGAGCTTAAATGTGATTATAGGAGTAGTTTACATACTATAAAGTACTTTACATACTATAAAGATATTTTGTTTTGTAATTTAAAGTACTTTGGAACTTACACGATCACCCTTCATTCCAGTTTGTCCAAGAAGACCCCTTTCTCCCTTAGCTCCAGAGAAGCCCCGTTCTCCTTGCAGCCCGGCTGGCCCCGGTTGTCCCGCATCCCCTTTGGGACCTGGAGCCCCAGGCCTACCAACCGCACCACCGCCATATAAGCCCACCAGAGATTCCTATTAAAAAATCAGAATATATATTAAATTTGAGAAATAATTGAAATATCATAAAATCTATTTAATGTTTTACAATATTACAAATATTAATCAATTGCATTTGCTGTTCTGGGTTTTGGATCTTTGAAAATGCATAAACAACGTTACAAACCAGAAATGTTCGTTCTTGAATTTCGAATAAACGAGTTCATACATGGCACAGTGTCAGCAACTTTGAT
>DWCF01007114.1:0-11185 GCA_018230265.1 Delias oraia | reverse complement strand
TATACCTAATATTTAAAAAATGATAAAATGTGACAACGACCTTTGTTGGATACAAAAGTATTTTGAGTTATACTTTTAAATAGCGTAAATGTCACGTTTCTGCGTCGATTTCACGAATTGTTTCAATTGAAGCAAAAAGTTGAATCAGCCTTCTGTATCTATTCAACCGAAACATCTATTCGCCTCAGCATTGAGTATTAGCCACAGCTTAAGCCAAACAAGCGCAATACCTTGATGGATGAGCCGTGATAAGTCACACATATCTCAAATTTTTTTTATTTATTTAATATTTTTAAATATTTTTAAGTAATCTAATTGAAAAAATCTTTTATGTCTAATTTTTCCATAAAAATCTTTAACCAGTGCGTGTTGCCAGTGAAGACCTACGGCACTGAAACGTGGTCGCTCACGGTGGGCCTGATGGAGTAGGTCAGAGTCGCTCAGCGAGGTATGGACAGGGCAATGCTCGTAGTCTCGCTCCGAGATAAAATCAGAAGTGGGGTTATCCGCAGACGAACCAAAGTAACCGACATTTCCCGCCGCATTTTTAAGTTGATGTGGCAATGGGCTGGCCACATCGCTCAACAAACCGACAACCGATGGGAAAGAAGGGTTCTCGAATGGTGACCGCTGCATCGCGGAGTGGGACGTCCCGCGACCTCCAGACGACACATCTCGCTCAGTAGAGTTGGGTTAACATATTTAAAAAGTAACGTTTAAATAAAAGACGGTAACGAACAAGATTATTTTTAATTTCACCATTTTGATTTCATCAAATTCATATGATTTACTATCAATCTTCAATTTTTAAAGGTATACTAAAATCTAATATCGAAGATTTGCTTATTTTGATTTTGAGAGCCTCGAAGCCTTATTATGCTTTTAAAAATGAACCATGAAGCGAGAGGTATCGGGTTCAAATCTGGATAGGAACAATTATAATTTAATTTATTCGGTCTTTGGAAGGGCTTGACAATGGCCGGGCGAGTGTCTTAATACTGTCGCACCCGTGGGAGAGCCATGAAGCATATGCTAACGCATTAATTGTACCGGCTCGTCCAAGTGATACCACGGGCTCACAGAATACTCAGCGTGAAACGGTACTTGTACTGTGTTTCGCAAAGTGAGTGAAAAGTCCCGTTAAAAATGCCGCTTAAGCGGCGTAAAAAGCCGACGACACAACCATGCGACGACTGTGGCGCGGTTGTTTATGGGCGGCGGTGTTCTCCTATCATATATGAGACCCACCTGCTCTATTGTCCGCTATAGAATAAAAATAAATGATCTAAAATCCATTGATCTATTCAAGGATGCGTAACTCGAATATATAATATACTTATCGATTACCATTAGTTCGAGAGAGAAACACTCCTACAAAAATGCATATATATATATATATCGAAGCATGTTTGTGATAAGATTGTGTACAACTTAGGTATTTCTTATCAATAAATATTGAACGTAATAATGTTTAATATAGCAAGCTAAATATTGATTATTATTATTTGATTTCATTATGACTTGATAATATTAGAATTTCATCTATATTTTTTCTTCTTCGTTTATTTAACGTTTTTATACATACGAAGAAAGATGAAAATATAATAAAATTATAAGTGTTAAAAAGATTAGAAACTTATTGATCTCGAACACAAATGATTTTCTTGAAAGAGGAAGTCTATTTATTATTTACTAACTTATTTTACCCGTTTTATTTATCGTTTCAACCGTTAGATTATTTTTTTAGTGGTATAACTTCCTGCTCTCCTATATGGTAGGAGAACACCGCCGCCCATGGACAATCGCGCATTGGTTGTGTTGCCGACTTTTACGCCACCTAAGCTGCATTTTAAGTGTCTCGGATACCCTTCCCAACGTGTCACCCTTTTACTCTATTTGTCGCGTATCCTTATGACATGACCAGCCCATCTTCATTTACGCCTTTTCTCTTTGATCGCTAAACGTGTTTATCTTTTGAGATATATCTTATTAGATTACATCAATTATATAATCGTTGAATATTTTAAATAATGTAATCATGAAGTGACCTCACGTATAACAACGAAAATGATAAGCTCATTTAAATTGACAAGCAATATTTATGGACAAAAACACAACCGAACTCAATACGCTGCAGCAGATATTTGTTTTTATTAAAATTTATAATAATCTCATCATTATCAAAGAATGCGCAATGTCACTCGTAATATCTACAATATTTTTCTACGACTATACTAAGGTAAACAGTTTTTATTACCCTGCTCTATAATTTTTACTATGTCAACAATTGCGTTCTGTATTTCCAGATAGTTGAGTCATAGATTACTATAAAAAACTTCTTCATCTAGTAAACAAAGAAGAAACTTGATTATCGACACTTGTTCTATATCTTACAGGACAATCGATCAAATAGAACAATTCACTTATTATTGAAAGAGTTAAATCAAACAAAATAGTGTCGTTTTCATCACCGCATATCTTGCATACATGTACATAACAGTTTGTTTGTATACGTTTCCAGTGCCAAGGGGAACAAATACGATTTTTTTTTAATCAAAAGTATAGGTCTAGTTTAAAGACAAGCAATTTAATGAAAATTCACGACCCCCATGAGGGAAATGAATGGAACCAATGAGGTAAAGTACACTATCATAACCAATGCACAAATATCAATTAAAACCAGAGAATAGATTATTCTAATAACAATAGATTAATTGATGTTTGTTGCGTGGAAACAGCAATAAATGTGTAACTTCATTAACACACTACGTTCAAAGTCCCATAACAATCAAACATCTATCATACATATAAAGAAGAGTTTTTTCTACGTGTTTTACCTTTGTTATAATTATTTATTTAGTTAAATTTTTAAATTAATAAAAAATAAAAAAAATAATCTTCGCACATATTGTCGATACGTGTCGGAGAGCCACGCTGAAACATATGCGGACACACTTTTAGGGTCGCTTCGTCCGAAGTGATACCACAAGTTCACAGAATACTCAGCGTGAAATGGTAGTTGTTATTGAAACGGTGCTTATACTGTGTTTCTCTGAGTGAGGTTATCGGAGACACTTAAAAATGCCGCTTGAGTGACGTAAAATGCCGGCAACACAACCAATGCTCGGACTGAGGCGCGTATGTGCATGAGCAGCGGCGTTCTCTTATCATATAGGAGACCCACCTGCTCCTTTGTCTGTTATACCGTTGAATAAAAAAATACGTCCACATAATAAAAAAAACACTTCAATCATTTATTTAATTTATGATTTACCATCGCTGAGAAACAAGATTTATCCTTATTCTATTTACTGTTTTAAAATAATAAATCTAGAAGAACGAAGTTTATTAAGTATAGTCTATAGCACATATTAATCATGGCCATTCATTTGCATGATTTATTTTCAACCTCCGTGTGGCTAATTGCACGGGCTTTATAAAAAGAAACAACTCAGTTGTCATGAACTTTAATAATAAACACTTCGAGCTATTACTAAAATTAATTTCGTTTTACCGCAATTAATTCAAATAATAAATCATAATATAATAAAAATTATTTTTAACGTAGCATCAACTTTTTTATATCTCAACTTAACAAAATATGATAAAAAAATAAGTAATTATGTTCTCATCATTTGACGAATATAGTTTGCAGACTTTTCTATACTATAAGCCCACAGATGTGCCTGTAATTAGATAATTGCGGCTTAAGTGACATATAAACCCGGCAACACAATCAATGCGCGGCCTGTGGCGCGGTTGCCTTTGGGTTTCGGTGTTCTCATACCATATAGAAGACAACCCGCCTGCTCCGTTGTCCGCTATACCATAAAAAAACGATACATAATTACAACAACACGCGAGCGACGTAGGTAATATTATAAACACTTTCCTGTTTGCATAGCTAACTTCTGCCGTCTTGTACCTACTACAGTTTATATTTCTTATTCTTTGAATCATTTGTGCAATGATAAATCAGCAATAATAATCAAAATTAATTATTAGATTTTTTTATATTATAGCGGACAACAGAGCAGGTTGGTCTCCTATGTCGTAAGAAAAGCCACCGGCCATGGACAATCGTATATATGGCCATAGACAACGGCAGAGTCGAATTAAAAATCCGAAGCAGAATATTATTTGTATCGTGATAATTTAAAACCTAGCTTGGATTCTTGATACCTTCTTTTAAAACGTAAAAAGACTCGATTTAATAATACGCCTAAGCGAATTGTTTTCAAACTTCAATTGTTATACTCGGCACTAGGAACTTATATAGTAGAGTTCACGTTTTGTAGAGCCCAAGCAAGCGCTTCTTAAGCCTTTTGATCTCTGAAAACGTTTGCTATTTTTTTAAACATTATCCGTATACGGCTTCCTATACAAGGTTTACAGTGAAATAGGTTTTTAGGTTATACTGGAAAAGGGAATCGAGAAAATTTTCTTATTGCATGAAAGCCTACAATTTAACAGCAAGCCGAGTGGAAATTTTTAACCTCGTTACACTTTCATTGTATTTAGAGTTTTGCATAAAGGCCAGTATTTTTCACATCGTTAGTATTTTTGCATAATTGTTTAATTCATTTATGAATAAATATTTTATGTAGATTTAAATTACAATTTTAAACTGTTACATATGCTAAAATTTTGTTTTTTAAATTGTTTTATAATCGCGACGCGAATAAGAAATTCATATGAAGTCCGGTGCATTCGAGTGACAGATGTATGATTATTATATGAGTAGGTAGGTAACTGCCAGTTAACAATGAAAATCTAAATTTCTAATGTATTTCAGTGATAAAACCGAAACAGACAGCATATTATATACGTAACATTATAAAATATGACCTCAAATAATTTGCACATCGCACCGTCGTGTCCGATCATTTCTGACTAGACTAGACTAGACCAAATATACTCTAATACATATGAATGTTCTTGTATCCTATGGGTACCTACATTCTATCACAAGCAATTATAACTGCAGCCGCAACAAAGTTTTTTATTTGACAGCTAACGTAAAAGATATTATAAACCATAATTTATAAGCAGGAACTTCATTAATTTATAAAATACCTATATTTCTTTCAGCCTAAAATTATTTACCATGCGAAGATGAAACACAACTTAATTGCATAGAACAGTTTTGGTTTGGGTTAAATGCAATTAACTGATTGGTTTAGACCAAAATCGGCGGGCATGTCTTATCGCAACTACTTAGGTAATGAATGACTTCAGATGTGTATGGTATTGTGATCTTACTAATAAAAAGTTATTCCACTTTAGAGTATATTTTAAAGTTACTGAATATTTTTTAAACAAAAAATATTTTGGCGCTAAAAAGGCTTTAGAAAACTGAATAGGAATGTCTAAATTTTATTACGTTACAGGAAACTCATACAAGTACAGTAACTGTATTTACATTAAATAGCTTATATTCTTTTTTATGGAAGCAGGAAGGTAGCTAAACAGCGAGGCTCACCTAAGATAAGCGGTTCTCCACCCTTGACATCTCAATCTGGACCGCAAATGTGATGTCGGCCTTTTAGGGATAGCAACGTTTTTTTATGGTTCCCAAGTTACATATGTATGAAAATACCTCTGCAGGCAGCTGATATCATAAAGTGGTAGTGCGCGGCAGAAAATACCTTTAAAAACGTTCAGTTGTGGAACGACAAGAGTCGAGGTGTTACAGAAGAAATGATGAATACTTTTAAAAAATTAATCAAAACAATCCTTTAGTATCTCTACGGTAGACTACTTGTATATTTCAAGTATCTTTAATATTTCACGAATTAATTTGTATATAAAAATAATTTAATTTAATTTTTTTATTTATTCTACATACACAGGTTACTATGTACCTATAATACAAATTATTAATCACTCAAATGTATATTTATAAATTTTTCGTTAAAAATTTTCCAAAGTTATACTTAAATGTTAACATCTGTTGAAACAAAATACGTTGCGACAGACGTATATAATTTCAAATAAGTTGCAAGGTCAAAAAGCTACAATAGAAACAATACACATTTGAATAAAAATCTTAACATGAAATCATTCTTATTTATGTAAATACTATGGAATTATATACATTTATTTGTTATCACATAATATACTTAGCAAGAACGTCATAAGTAATGTAAGCACGTTAAAATGAATGCAATACTTTGTAAATCATTTTTATCAAGGAAACGAATTGATTTGTTTTAAAACTTTGCTGCTCAATACACGGGTAACTGACTACACATTCCGTAAAGTGCGTCGAAACGCGAAAATCAAATAGTCAAGTTCAAACTCTCACGTAGAAAATGCGTAAATAAAAATTCAGATTAGAATGTATAAGCTGGAAAAACCAAGTGGTTCTAGCTCGTAACTATTCGAAAATATAAAATTAAAAACTCCGTTATGAATTGTGATACAGGAAATTTTATTATAAGCTATATATAATATATATATTATAAGCTGCAGTTTAATTTTTTTTAAAAAACCGCAAGCAAACTAAGTGGAAAATCACTTATGATAAGCGGTTCTCTGTCCATGGACACCGTCAGCCCTTGCTGAAACGCCGCGGGTACGTTGCCGGTCAAATAGGAACTTGGGCCTTTTGGGATTTTTTGTTTAAAGCTAACTGTTACAGGACTAATCAAAATTTTTTAACAGCAGATATGAATGATGATTATCTGGAATATATATAAATATTTTTTTAACATCGAAGTACTCATTATTTGAATATCAGATAAATAACACATTATATAATAAGATAAATCCAGTAGATGGAGAGATTAATAGTTGACAGAATAAACTTTTACCAGATAAGGTTGTCAACTTAGAATTTTAAAAGACCATTATTGTGTAATTTAACTTTTAAATTTGTATAATTATTTATATTCAATTGTGTACTTGTCATGTTTTATTATGGAATATTGAGACTTAAGATTCTTTTATATTTTTCCAAACACTTAATTTACAATATGTACTTCAACCTATTTCATAAAATGATTTCAAATATTATTATATATAAAATATAAAAGCAATCCTAGTGCTGACCACGATTCTCAAACATGAGGGACTAACTCAGAGAGAGAAAGAATAAAGAAGTTTACAAGGTGGCTACTCAATAGATAACTTCCTCAGAGATAACAGGTACAGATCAAACATATGGTTAAGGTCATATCAATGTATGTAATGAAACTGTAATCTATAAATATCTTGTTATGTGTATTTACCATTCATATGAATATAGTTGATAATGGAATGATTTATTATAGTCTTAGCGATGAACTACTTTTAAAACTACTAATTACTAATATATATAAATATATATGTTTATAAATTAGTATTCTGTATCTACATTATATAAATACATATAATAGATAAAAAAAATATTTATTGAATACAAACATAAACACTTTCCAAAAAGAAATTAAGGGAAAATAAAAATAATTAGATAAAAAGCTTACAATTGACTTTAAAAATATTATTCTTATTGGTTCTTAATATAAGGAGTATTTAGTAACAATATATTTTAGAATTAAGTTACTAATTAATTGTTGATTAAATATTTATACTACATATAAATGAATTTGGTTCATCTCTAACCTTTACAATTCTTCAATCTTCGATTCTAAATGTCTCGTGCCAAAAAAGGATGAGAATTTGCACTTAAAAACCAGACTGTCCAAAAAAATTTAAAGAATTACGTTTAGTCCACCTCGCATATTCACAGACGGAACATGTATTATTTTTAGATTACATAAAACTAACCAGACTACACAGATTTATTTTAAAAGCAAATACGGTGAAAGTGCGGAATTATATACTACAGAAAGACAACAACTCGCCAGTCACTTAGCGCAAGCTGCAGTATTGGACTGACGTTTAACGTTCACTAGTTTGACGTATTCTCAGGCTGTCAAATCTCTGAAAGCTGTCATACTCAAGTTCAAATGTTGCTAGACTAATTGCTCAGCCTATTAAATAATGATTTAGTTGTATAGTTAATAAAGTATATTTCTGTAAATAAACTGGATAAATTTTAGACACATATGAATAACAAGTCAGTTTAGTAAACGATCAAATTTATACATATTTAAATATTTGTTTAAATTATATACTACAGTCTCTTTATTTAAAATATATTGCCTGTATGTCTTCTTTATTTGGATTTATATCGATTATTAGGTGTGTGTAAAGATGCAGGCGGGTCATTGATAAAACTTTATATTTTAACGAAGAAATTCCGTCTTTTTTAGATCTCTTTAGAGCCGTCCTTAAAAGTCTGTATCTGAAATGTATTAATTATTAAATCTAAAACAAAATAATATGTACAAAAAATAAGTTTGATAAAAAAATTTGTTGTTAGCCTTATTTCAACATTGGAAATTTTTTTGCAATATTTAAATATTAATATTTATAGTTTTGATATAAGTTTATATTTCATTCATTTTATATTTCATTTATTTAAATACGTAATTGATTTGATATTAATCTAATACCTACAATCATATTTGTGGTCGGCACCTATCTGATAAGTCAATGTATATATCCTTAATCTAATGTTATCGTTTATATTATTTACTTATTTAATATACGTTATCGACAAAAGGCGTGTCCACAATGATGTCTATAGTAAATAGATATTTTTTATCAGCTCAGAGTGACCCGCCCCGGACAGAACAGCTTTAGATTATATGGGATATTTAAACTTTCAAAATTGAACCTTGGGTGTATCAGAATGAAGAATATAAGTTAAGATTGAATAATATATGTTTAGTCTAATATTATTATCATAAAATTATACTTTTCGATACAACAATATATTTGTTAAACAGGAAACTTTCTAAAGTTTCTTACTACGTTATATTAGTTGCTACATATATCTATATTTAATGTATGTATTTTAAATAAATCATAAAACATGTTTGTGGTTTATGTACAGAATAAAATCATTTTGACATCGGTTCAATAGTTTTTTAGTTTATTTATCAAAAACTACAAAATCTCGTGGGATAAGTTTGATTATTAATTATAATTATTGATATGTAGAGTATTGATCTACATAAATAGAGGCCTTTGACGGATTCCGGCACTCTGGTATATACATTAAATTTACTAGGACCGGAATTAAGAGGCTGGTTTATATGGATATCTCACGCGCAACTTTTACGTCCGCCCTGTTCAAAGGGCTATGCTACAAACTACTGCTAACTAGTAGGACGTTGATTGCGCTTTTTAATTTCTAGTCATTCAACTAAATGCCGTCATTCCACTTATGAACAGTCCCAGTCCTTTCTGAGCTATGCGTAATTGCCGATAATTTAGAGATAGTTACACACTTTTTAGTTCTTTTTTTATTCTATAGGGGACAACGGAACAGGTGGATCTCCTATATGGTAAGAGAACACCACCGCCCTTGAACAACCGCGCGTCAGTCCGCGAATTCTTTGTGTTGCCGGCTTCTTACGCCGCTTAAGCAGCAATTTTAATTGCCTGCGATATCCTCATTCACTCTGAGAAACACAGTACAAGAACCGTTTCACGTTGAGTATTCTGTGAACCCGTTGTATCACTTCTGACGAGCCGACCGAATTAGTGTGTCAACATATACACATACAGAATGGCTCTCCCACGGGTGATATTAGTATATTAGTAATTAATTTACAATTCTAATATAGTACCGGTCTTTATTAGGCGTTTGTTTTAAGTGTCGCAAAGATGTATAATGGGCAATTTGCTTGTCATACTTTGTTACGGGAATACCAGCATCGTGCAACCTAAAAATATTCAAATATTACTAAAGTAATTCTTTAAAGGCACTTACCAGCTCTATAATAGTTCAATCTATATAACAGTTCACAGAGTGTGAAATAAAAGGTACCTTTTATATATATCGTCGTCTTCTCCACCCCAACCCCAGTAGGAGTTGGAGAAACCATTAATTTTTTTGAAGTGCCTAACATCCATAGCAGATACACCACCATACAAGGTACGGAACGTTGGGCTGTAATAAGAATTATAAAGCTGCAATAACCAGGGATTTAATATTTACTTAATCTTTTCCTTCTTACAATTTGACAAACACAGACGATGTACCTCCATTTTCATACTCGAAATTTAAGGATAATTTTTATAAACCTATATCATTTGTATACACCATGAAGAGATTTTTTTTATGAAAACTCTGACAAACGCGCAGGAGATTCACCTTAGGTCAACGGTCCTCTGCCCGTCATCACTCCCTGCCTTTACTGAGCTGCGGGTGAGTCGCCGGCCTTTTTGGGAATAGGTATGCTCATTATTTAAAGGTCTTCAAGTCGTATTGGTTTGGAAATTTTTTAGATAACTGAGTCTAAGTAAAATAAGTAATAACTAACTCTTTTTGCTCAACGATTGTAGCACACATGTTCCTTGGCCATATCGGGCAAGTGTACAGGATCCTTTCATCTAAAGGTAATAAGTCAACATCGTGGAAAATGACACAATTCCATTTTCCCAATTTCATTACTTCTACAAAGCCTGCATTGAAGATCCTGCCTCTGTTGAACATATCTACTCCTGTTTACAAAAAATATATAATATCATTCTATAGCCGACAACGGAGCAGGTGGGTCTCGTATATGGTAAGAGAACACCGCCGCCCATCAACAACCTCGCCACAGTCCGCGCATTGGTTGTAATGACTTTTTACACCGCTTAAGCGACACTTTTTAAGAGCATCCGATATCCTCACTCACTCTGCGAAATACATTACAAGTACAGTATTCTGTGAACCCGTGGTATCACTTGAGATGAGAGATGATTTCTACTAAAAACCAGACTACTATCCAGTGATACAAGTGATAAACACATTTTATTATTAGTAGTACAACTTTATTTTTAAAATTTAATTAGAAATGAAAGCTATTAATAATAAATGTGGTCTTGGTGAAATTATTATATAATTTGATTGATAAACTATTTGTTTAATATTAATTGTATGGTGTGATATGTAAAACTCTACCTGCTTGTTCCATTATAAATATTCTGTATTCTAGCTTCTGTTTCATTAAAAATGGATGTATATTATAAAGAAAAACTCGTAGATGAAGCGCGCGATCTCTGTAACAAGGTCTCATTACTTTTTAACAAGATACTAAAAAAAAGATAATTCAATCAACAAGGGGTAAACAAAAAATAAAAT
>DWCF01007113.1:0-11187 GCA_018230265.1 Delias oraia | reverse complement strand
AAACATTGTAACAAATAATTTACAAAAAACTAAACATTATTTTATATATATATTAGGTGTCTATAGCACATATTTAATAACTTTTCTTGTAGTTTTATTATAATATATATTATGTATAATATATATAAGGTAATTATAATCATTGATCTCATATAATTATTCCTGTTTTGTTTACTTTATCTATGGCGTTCAAATTATCGTCCAAGCGTTGCGAGTGTTAAGATAAATGAAAATTTTAAAGTGTCAGACACGAAAGGTTTCGCCAATTTTCATGTAATCCTCACTGATCTGTCTGGTCGCCGCAATGAAGACGTCTATACGAGTTACATAGTTTTTTTTATCTATATGAAATATGTAGAATTTTCTTCAACTTATATTAACTGAATGACCGTAGGTTAACATAATATTCGTTACCTAATGACGAGCAAATTTGAATAGCAAGCTTCGATGGCAACACTAACATAATCTAATATACAAAATTCTCGTGTCACGATGTTCGCTCCTATACACCTTTGAAACGGATTGATCGATGTTTATGACATTGAGTAGGTCTGAGAATCAGCCACTATCTATTTTTTATACCTCTGAGTAATAAGAGTTAACCACACCTAACATTTACACACATGCATATATCTAATTACTTCTGTATTTGTGTTTCAAATACCGTAATCCATTTGTTTCTCCTTCGGTTTTTTGTTTTGCGTCACTCAGTTTACAAAATAGAATACGCATGTACTTGAGTTATTGTATTATTTACGAGTGCAAGTACCAGCATCGTTGCTGCAGGAAAGGCTCGAAGAAGTAATGATGTGTGTGTCGATGGTGTCCTATAAGAAAAAACAATGCATTTTTTGGTTATAATATAGCAGACAATGGAGCAGGTGGGTCTCCTATATAGTAAGAGGACACCGCCGCCCATGGACAACCGCGCCACGGTCCGCGCATTGGCTATGTTGTCAGCTTATAACGCCATTTAAGCAGCACTGTTAATGGCCTCCGATATCCTCACTTACTATGCGAATCACAGTATAAGTACCGTTTTACGCTAAGTATTCTGTGAGCTCGTGAAATGACTTCGCATATGCCGGCCCAATTAATGTGTCCGCATATGCTTTAGCATGGCTTCCTCACGGGTTCCAATGTTTTCGTTCTGGAAATGTCGAGTTGTAAAATTAGACTCGTGGACGTGCCGGAGATGAAAATTGATTATGAAGAATTAAAAGGTATTGTGTTAAATTATTAAATATTGAAACAATTTGGCATGGTGAAAATGCTAAGGTAAAAAAAGAAAAATAATATATTCAGCATCACGCTACTGTTTATAATAACTATGGTAATATACATTATGAATGTCTGAGAGCAAAAGTAATGATTTTGAATCGAAATCGACTTTTTGATGAGGACGATAAGAAAATAGGTTGTAGGATACATTAGTGCATAGTGTTCGATAAATCGGACGCCAATAAAATTTTTATTTTAGGAGTTATATATATTTTAACAGTAGTGTAATATATATTTGATGTGGTAATACTATTGGTATGACATTCCGGCTATAAAATGATATATATAAATATACATAACGAACTATAAAATCTAAACTTTGATATTGATTAAATATTTTATATAATTTAATGGTCAAATACACTCGAAATGAAAATATATTACAGTGATAATAATGCAAAAGGCGCTAATAAACTTTATGCACTAATGGGTTAATATATTTAGCAAGTTTTTTTGTTTAAACACTTTTAAGCAGGGGAAAATAAGATAATCTCACTAATTATTATTTAATTAAATATAGAAATATGTATGGTGTATAGGTTTTAATGCTCTGTAAGTCATGTAGAAACCTAGACTAGATGTTAGAACGTTTGTCCTGGATCTAGGTCATTTAACAATCAGGTCACGCACTTAGCTCGTGCACTATATGTTAAATTACATAACGGCTCTGTTATTGTTATACTCTATGGAATCGTCTCGGCCTGGCTCCGCTTCGGTGGTACATTTTCCATAGACTCTAGTTTTCTATAAGTAGAGTATAAAACCAATCACTAAGAAATATACTGTTTTTATTAGACCATAAAATGTATTAAACTCCTTGACAGAATGCTATGTCAATGTTATTATGACACTGTGTATTTAAAATATTTGAGTAACAATAAAATATTTACAAAAACTTTAGTTAACAGTATATTTACAGGAGAGTTATGTAAAATATTCTAAACCGCAATATAATATTTATATTCCATTATTGTTAATTTTGCGCAATTATATATGCAACAGCGGTGCGACTTCAGAGACCGTCGTAAGTCATTAATATTTGATTTCCCATACGCCTAACCCTATTAAATTCATAATTAAATAGTGTTGCAAAGTGTTACTCAATCTAAATTCTTTTAAAATCTCTACCTACCCTCAATAAGGGTGAACAATGCTTATTTAGAAAACAACAAAATCAGGTCACCTAGAGCTGGCCGTCCTACTTACCGGGTCACCATGGAAACCCGGCCATGTTGGCTCGTTGTCATGTCAACGCGGCCATGTTGGCACGTTGTCATGACAACGCGCATGCGTCGCACCGCAAGGCGTGGTATTACCTTATCAATATTGTATGGGAGACAGCTGATTGGTAAGGTTTGTGATCTTTTTTTCTGTTTGTTTCCAACATTGAAAAAACTTTTAATGCATTAAAATCTTACCGAAAGCTTTTATGTAACGAGCGTGTAATATGACAAAGGCTATATTCAGCGCATTTTCTATGCTGTTATTCACAATTTCACTTATTAGTACAGATGTAGTATAAGTATAAATGTCTACTTACCATAAAAAGGCATATTGGTGATCATTCTTTCTCTTTCTCTAAACACTTTAAAACATGGCCCTAATATCTGAAATATAGTGAATATAACACTTTGTAAGGAAACTTATTTGTTTTGATTTTATAGCCACGAAAATTTAGATGATTTCTAGGCAATACCTTTTAGAAATTTGAACTTATAAAATCAAATATATATATTTTATTTGAATCTTAGTTCATTGAATAGAAATTGTTCATACTTATTTAAGCTCAATTGTTGCCATGAAGGTCTATTTTAGTACCTACTTTAGTAAGAAACAAAAACCTGCTGTCATCAAATTAAAATGAAACATTTAGAAAAAAAAATTGGATTTGTTACAATAAAAATTTGACCATTTTGATGAAAACCTTGAATCACACCATATACTATAATAGTTTAAGTCTGTTATTGGCAAAATCGACAGTGCTGTCAACAAATTAGTGTTGTATCGATAATTTATGTAACATTGAAAACGGACGTCACTAACACGAAGTTAAGAAATCACGATATTGGGTTATATTCATATAAATCATTATAATATTTTTTTACACAACAATATGTAAAATTAACTTTGTATCGCTGATTTAAAATCTAGAGTCTCATTGAAGATAGAAATTTTTCTACTGGAGAAACAATAAAACACGTTTAAAGGAATATACTGATATTTAAATAACTGTTTATTACATTTTATTGTTATTGAAAACACAGGAATTGAGAAAATTAATTTCGGCAGTCGCTTGAAGACATGAACGAAAATTTAAATAAGAAAATAATAAAAAAGGCTTTATTCTAATTACTTTCAACATATAATAAAACATTATATTAACATATTATAATTATTTTAATAACGTTTTTAAAATTGTTATGGTAAACCGTAGGGAATGTGAAAAACTGCACACAAACTGCTTGTAAATGAAACACTAGGAAAACATAGTAAAAAGCATGTCAAGGTCCATCGTGTTCTCATTAAAATGCTGTGGACAATAGCACTTAACACTTTCTAAGATCTCAAGGCGAATTCATTATTTAATTAAACGTGCACGGATTTTGATCACTTCATTAATTAATTATAAACATATAATTCTAATCGAGACTTGACTTTTTACCACAGTCCATGAACTGAAATATTTATCTAATTTTTGACGTACTACCACGACTTCTTTCCTAAATATTGTAAAGAAAGTAATTTTTCAAATTTTCACTTGAATGAAATGAAAACGAGATGCGATAAACATTTCACAATTAAATATTATTAATTATGCTAACTTCTATTAAAGATTTACAATAGCATTAACTCGACTAAGGGAGTAATATGTACAAATCGGTAGTATTACACGATTTCTCTATTAGATCAAATTATTTGTTTCTCATACTTAAACTATGAATGTAACAACCAACCCCTATTATACGTCAACAGAATGATTCACTAAGCCAGCGAGGCGGTTCAGATGTAATTGCACATTAGAGCATGGCAAGGTCAATTTATCGACAACACGACACCGGCGCATCACTAGCGTTACGCAAGGTGGCTCAAGGTCGGATTTTGCTTAACAATACCAAACTACTTGCTACTGGCGTTAATTCCCTGTGTAAATAAATAGCAATTAATTTTTTAAAGTATTTTTAGCAATTTTAAATATGGATTGTAGTATGAGTATAAAAAATATAATCTTAAAAAAAAACGATGAACGAACAGATATATACCATTTTTTTTCAGACTACTAATATATTCTAAACAACTGTTTTTAGAAGCCATATAATATATTAACACGAGAAATGTTCTTTGCCTGCTGTGCGTGACGTAATTATTAAAAATATTCCTTTCGTTTGATAGAAACTTGATTGTATGGTAATATATTATAATGTTATAAAAAATGTTAATTATCAATGAGAATCCTAAAGCTTAAATGTGTATTAAATTATTGGCTGTTTTATTTTCAACTTTATGTACAGATTTATGTTTTTGCGTGCTTTCTAATGACGCAATTAAACATACCTATGTAAAATATGGTAATATGGTATTTTCATACCATCAGTTATTATATTAAAACAAAGAAAACTGATTATAAATTGTAGATTTTTTTTTATTATTTATTCTAGAATTTTAGATTTTAGTTAATTCGTTACACAGAAAGTTCTAGTGTAATATTAGGCACATTTGAAATCAGATCCATACTTTTGAATTTGTTAATATAAACAAATATTTTTCCGTATAAATAATAGTATTAAAATATCAATACTGTCAGCACAGCCTCGCTCTCTTAAAGAAGGTTGTCATCAAGGTTTAGTCGCAAAAACAAACTTAAAAACTGCTTCATAAATCTAAGTAAGGACATGTATTGATCTGATTTTTTACAAACTAGTAATTGTTTAAAAAGAATTAACAATAGTAATTGTTATTTATTTATTCGTTTAATACAAATTAAAACATCTATACATAAGGCAATTTGTAAATTTTAAACGGTGCTGTCATTAATAAAACTATTTTTTATAAATATTACAAAATATTACATTATTCTAAAATATTATTATAGCATCGTAGATGGTACGAATATATATCTACACTTTTGATTTGGTATTTCATCCGATTTGCAATTCAGAATACTTAGCGTGAAACGGTAATTGTAATGTTTCGCAGAGTGAGTGAGGATATCGGAGGCCCTAAAAAGTGCCGCTTATGTGGCGTAAAAAGCGCAACACAACCAATGCGCGGCCTTCTTCGCGTTTGTCCATGGGCGGCGGTGTTATCTTACCATATAGGAGACCTATCTGCATCGTTGTCCGCTATATATTAAAATAAATAGCAATTATTTGTTAGAATAATCGTATTTATCGCTCCTCAACTTCGTTCTGCCGGATCAAAGACAATACTTATCACGTTTAAAGTGACGTCTGTAAATTTTTAAAGCTATATTGTTTTTGATTTCTATCTCAAATGATAAGAACCTAAAACAAAGACACAAACTGAAAACGCTAAATGAGACTACGTAGACTATATAAGCATTTAGTATAATTATAGATAATAATGGAACAGACAGACAATGCATTTCCTGTCGGCGACTACACTTAAATATAGAATTACTTCGGACAAGAGAAACCGTGTAAAACTAATACGTATCGGATTCATGCTATGGTGTACAGAAACTTCTATTATCGTCTATTATATTAGGAAAAGATATTTTATTATATATTACTAAAATAATGATCCTTTTTATACAAGTTCTTTTCATACGTTAATGACTCCCGAAAAATGTTAATTTTTATATCAATTTTCTCCGTGTTCTCATTAACCTACCAATTAATGCGTTTTTTTAATCGATACATTAGAGTTTGGGTGTCGTTAGGCAAAAATACAAATAATAACACCTTTATACAATAGTCGTTAGATCAATTTGTATTATTTTAAAACTACATTATTTGATACTTTTCCTTAAAGATTACTGAATTAGGATATGGGATATACTAATCTATTCAATTGTTTAAATTTGCAAATTATTATTCGATTAAATATATATCGTGTTTTTTCGAGATTGCCAATCATACAAAATGCATTTAATATATGTACTGAAATGAACCTATTGTATTGAATGACAATATTTTATGACAAATAACGATTAGGTATTGCCTTGAAATTTTTATCATGATAATAAAATGTAAATTGTCAAACCTAATAAATTTCCACACTCGTAAACATAGATTAAAAAGTTCACTGTACTCCGAAATATTTAAAAATAGAACGAGCGATTACGAAAATACGCACAACACGCGCGCTTACTTTCCCGCCAAACACTAAACATCCATTTTGTTATCTATAACACGGCCGTATCAAAACTACGCGTTCACCTTCCATTATCTATTGCTACCTTGACGTTTTAATTCGGTCACGTTATAAAAGCATATAACGCGGCTATATTGAAAGGCTTATTTTAATTATATAGATGCATTGATTAGGTTAATGTTCAAATTAGTGGTATTATATGAAAATTTACTAGTAGTCACGGGATGTTTCGTTCTATAGTTTGTGGTTGCGGACGGAGGTTATTTTTAACTGTGAACCAGAGCCAGACCGAAAATGTCAAGTAGAATTGCTTTTGTTTTTGGTAATAATAAATTACGTGCATTGTTCTGTATTGTTATTTTTAAAATTTTTCTCTCACGGAGCGCTTGATATAATGTCATTACATTGAAAAATACAGTGTAAACTCTATATAACGAAACTGAAGGGACATTGCATTTTATAGAGTTATAAAGAATTGTCGTTAAATGGAGAGAAGAAAAATCAGTGTATGGAAGACAAGCTAAAGCAACTAAAGCCAATTGATTTCGACGCTTTAGGGAGTTTGTCGTTAAATTGAGGGACGTTACATGGAGTTTACACTGTAAATAGAAAGGACAATTTAACATAAGAATATCTATTTCAAGAAAAATCTGAGTTATCTAAGTATTATAACTTTTAGATTCATGGCATTCAACAATTTTTTTTTCAATTATATTTCTACAAAAACTAGAACATATAACGTATGCATTAATATGGTGAATTTTTGAGATTTTTTTTAACAAAAAGGAATTTAGGAACTTTAATCTTGAATTAATAAGACATTACAGACAGAAGTTACGATTTTATTCGTATGAATTTACACAATATAACTGCAAAGATTTTATCAACTCAAGTAAATTTATGAATTACACATAAACAGTATAAAATATATTAGTATCATCATCGCCTTCATCAGCCCATTCAAGTCCACTGCTGGACATAGGCCTCCCCCAAAGACGCTTGGTCATAGAGGGGTTATTTGCCTTAATCACCACGCTTGGCAGGCGGGTTGGTGATCGCAAAACATCTGCTATACTCGAAAGGGCGCTGTTGCCCACCCTCCGGTGAAGTGTCCTTTAGTCGCCTCTATATTATATTAGTATATTTATTTTAAATTATATAATTTATTTATTAATCATTGTTAAAACAAAGTTAGATAGCTAGACGTACAATATACTGTTGAAAGGCATAGAGATCGCTAAAGTGTGGGGATTTCTGTAGAAAACCGATTTTTTACGATAATTGCAGTTAAGCGTAGGATATTGAAACCGTCTTAAATGGATAATCACCTGTAAAACGCTTTCAGTCAAGCAGAGCGGTACAAGGACGAACAACAGATTAAATTGCGTAACTGACGTTGTTGTATAGAACTAGAAAAGGCATGTTTTATGTACAGAGTTATAAGTAATTAGATCTATTTATTGAAATATTTTACGATTTAATGGTTATTTGATTATTTTCAGCAAGTTTGAGTTCGTATTAAGCTTAATTATTATCTCTACTAGATGTATACGTAAACAAAAGGTTACATTTACCATAATTATTCACATAATTGCTCACAGAATACCAGTATCAAATGGTGCTTTACTGTGATTCGCCATGTGAGTGAGGATATTGGAGGCTTTTGAAATTATTTATTTAAGCGGTATAAAAATCCAGCAGTTCAACCAAAGGGCGGTTTTCCATGGGCGTCGTTGCTCTGTTATCATAGACGAGACCCACCAGTCTCGTTATCCGCTAATATTTAGAAAAAAATTGTCTATTTGCACTAGTATCTCTAATGCAGCTATATTCTAAGTGTGTACCTTAGGGTTTCACAATATTCCTTTAGGGGTTACGTAAATGTTTCTTTTAGCAGATACTTCTTTTAATTTGAAAGACTTTTAATCTGAAAGAATTTTTCATTGCAATGTAAACAGACAAATATACTCCAGGTTTATAACAAAATATCTGCATTTATAAGAATATTAGATGTTTGAATTATTTGCGTTGGTAAGAGAGAAAGCTTTACGTCACTCAGTTAGTTTGTAAGCGATAATGACTAAGAAATGGTTCAAGTTGATGTGTTTGAAGAATTGGTCCAATATCTCACTTCCATGCCCGAATCTTTTGAAAAGTTTTTTCCCAAAGAGCAGAATACAATAATGAAACTGAAATCATGGATTCATAATCCCTTTGTTTTTTATATTATAGTGGACATCAGAACAAGTGGTACCATATGTGGTCTCCTGTATCGTAAGAGAATACCGCCGCCAGCGGATAACCGTGCCACTCCGTGCGTAAGTAATAAGACATTTGCCCGGCCACAGTCAAGCCCATCCAGAGGCCGAATAAATTAAATTATTAATCTCCAGCCTAGAATTCGCACCCGATACTTCTCGCTTCATGATAGACATAATAAAACCACTTAGCTACGACGCTCTCAAAATGTGGCTATGTGGCCGGCTTTTTACGCTTTTAAGCGGAAAGCTAAACTTAGTTAACTAAATAATAATTTTTTGTATACCGGTGTCAATTTTAAGTAGTTGACAACCAAAACTGTGACAAATTTCCTATTAACATGAATAAATTATAATTCCTAATATAATCACCGTAGCCCTGTTTCTCTACGTAACACTACGGTCTACAAAGATTGGAAACTTAATGAAAAATATTTTAACTTAAGCTACTAGGCAAGATACTACAAGACATCCTAATCATCTAATTTATAAATACTATCGAGATCAGATTTAATAAAGAATTGTATAATTCATATGTTAAAAATTTAGCTGTCCTCAGACGTTTTGCCATATAAACTATTAAAGTACTAAAATCGCATAAAATAGGAATTGATGCTAGATGGGTGACAATCTAGGAATGCATGTAATTTTCAAGGCTAAATTATAACAATTTTTGTACAAAAATAAAAAAATTATTCGGGTAAGATCACTGAAAATTTAGGTGTATGAAAAATAGATAGTAGATTTCTAGATCTACCCAATAATCATATAAAATTACACAAAATTTGGCGTTTTAAAGTAATATCTTAACTACTACAATTGTAATACAAGAATAATATATATAAGATAAATTAGACTATTTGTCTATATTTAAGGAACTGTCTAATTTCTCCACTAGATATCGATGAAAGTCTAGAGATGTTCTATAAACATGACGCAGACAGATATACTGTTCATCATCTGATAATCCACCGAACAAGAAGGTTAGATAAGTTATTAAATAAATAACTATATTAAATAATTATATATTTTGTTTTATATACTTTAAATAATTTATTTATTATATTTTATTATATTAAATAAACAAATATAATGTGTGTACATAGATTATCATATAACAGCCACAGAGTACAATATCATATGTAGATAGACAACCTCTTTTTTTAAATATTCAATACTGACCGCCATCTTGAATTCATTAGTCATTTTGTCATATGGTTATTTATATGCGGTACGTAACCTAACCAGAGTTGGTTTTTATCACCAATAAATGTAAGTAAAATATGGTTCTGTGGTTAAGTTTACAATATGTAGCAATTATTTCAATATTTTTTCTTTTTAAATTATATATAAATATGTATTTACTTAGAATAAGTATATTAAATCAAATATATTAAAAAAGAATATAAAAGATTAATTATCCGTGGGAGAGCCATGCTGAAGCATATGCTGACGCACAAATTGGGCCGGCTCGTTGGAAGTGATACCAGAGCTCACAGAATACTCAGCGTGAAACGGTACTTGTACTGTGTTTCGCAGAGTGAGTGAGGATATCGGTGGCCCTTAAAAGTGCCGTTTAAGCGGCGTAAAAAGCCGGCACATAACCAATGCGCGGACTGTGTCGCGGTTGTTCATGGGCCGCGGTGTTCTCTTACTATATAGGAGACCCACCTGCTCCGTTGTCTGCTATATAAAATATGGGCCGCGGGTATGTTGCTGGTCTTTTAGGAATAGATACACTCTTAAATAGTTTTTTTTAAATCGCTGCATTTACCTTTCATGTGTTCCGATGTATCCGCCCGCATTATGTCAGTAAGGTAGTGCTCCAGTGACCTCATGTTGTCCAAGCCTCCTCTGTCCTGTAACAAATATTTCAAGTAATAAAAAAACTAAACATATATTAATCTTTTAAGCTACCGTGACGCCATTGATACCAGTTTGATTCCCAGTCTCAATATAATTTATAAATTGTAATAGGTCTTTACCTATGAAATTGCCGTTCTGCAGTACTCGCAATTTCAAATAAAAATAATTTTTGTTTGCCTAAAAATACTAATATCAAATAAATTTTATTTTAAAACATGGATTTCTTTTTTTCAAAAGTAGTCATTTGTTTATTGGTTAGTGTTACATTTAATTGCATTTCAATCTTTTTCGTCATCATGGATACGTTTCGAGTAATTATGGAATATGAGTACCGTCGCAGTAACAACGCGGCACAAGCGGCACGCAACATCAACGACGTTTACGGAGCTAACACTACAAACCAACGCACCACCTGTTATTGGTTTGCTCGCTTCCGTTCTGGAAATTT